>CAUYON010108430.1:0-29116 GCA_963573935.1 Arctocebus calabarensis
CTCTTTCTTCACATGTCCTTCCCCCACAACCCCCATGAAGAAGTGCCAAGCATCAATGTTAACACATGCTTACTAGGGAGTGACTGATCTTATCTCAGTCCAGAAAACTGAGTTACTTGGGGGACTGCCCCCAAGTCACAAGACATCTCTAGGCTTGCCAGGAGACTGTCTTCTCAGCATTTCCTTTTAATGTGATAAGAATCAGTAACTGTCCTTTGAAAGCAGGGTGTCCATTCCTTTACAGTTGGAGCCAGCTGGGCCTGAAACTCTCGGGTCTCTCTCGGGATCCTGGTCTAGAAAAAGAGGGGCCCTGGGCTCCACTTGTGAGTCTTCCCTGAGCCATCAGACCTTTCCCTCCTGAAACAGAGGCACTGACAGAATAAGGGTCTCTCATGCCGAGACGCAGAGCAGGGTCTCACACAACACAATCTAACACAGAAGCCAGTAACTACATGTAGCTACTTCTTATCTCAATTTCAGTTTTCAGTGGTTAAAATTAGATAAAATTAAAAATTCAACTCCTTGAGGTCTGTTATGGCTAATATTATGTGTCAACTTGGTGTAGGCTGTGGTGCCCACCTGCTCCGTCAGTCTCTCTGACTACCTTGGTCATTTATTTGTTTTTCATTTATAGTAGAACCTCCATAGTTGAACACAACCTTAAATTGACCACTTTTCACAGCTGGACATGCTACACAGGCACGTGTCAATACAGTAGGCCTGGGGTAGCACCTGTGGCTCAGTGAGCAGGGCACTGGCCCCATATGCCAGAGGTGGCAGGTTCAAACATAGCCCTGGCCAAAAACTGCAAAAAAAGAAAAAAAAATACAGTAGGCCTAATTCTTTATGTTGACCACCTCAATGTTGACCAGCTTACGCAATCTCTTGGGTAGTCAACTTACAGAGGTTCTGCTGTATTCATTTCATTTCATTTCAAGCCAGAATCTCCCTCTGCTGCCCCAGACTAAAGTGTTATAGCATCAGCCTAGCAACCTCAAACTCCTGGGCCTAAGTGATCCTCCTGCCTCAGCCTCCCATATAGCTGAGACTTTAGGCACTCTCCACAATGCTCAGCTATTTTTTCCCCCTATCTTTAGTAGATTCAGGGATATCTTGCTCAGACCCATCTCAAATTTCTGAGCTCAAGCAATCCTCCTGCCTTAGTCTCCAATAGTGCTAGGATCATAGGCATAAGCCACTGTGCTCAGCCTATATATACATTTTTTTACTAGCTACATTTTAAGTTCTCACTAGGAACAAGTGACAGATGGCTACCATCCTGGACAGCATAGATGTAGAATACCTCCCTCACTGAAGAAAGTTATACCAGACAATTTTGAAGCAGGCAAATCTATAGTGCTTAGTTTGACAGGGATGCTGCTGATATATTTCCACTTGAATTAGAACCCCATCTCCATAGACTATTGGTTTAGAACAAGACATCATACCAAAGGGAAGTGAGAAGGAAAGGTAACTCAAGCATGTGAAGACATATGAGGAATTGATAACTCATTATAACTCATTAATTTATAACACATTATAACTCATCAATGCTTGGAATTTAGCCTTTATAGAAAACTCTAGATTCTCTATCATATCTTCTTGAATCATCATGATGAACACGATCAGATGAACATGAAACCTCCAGTGACATAACTGAACTTAAGCAATGAATAGATGAGGCTTCGGGTGGTCAAAAAACACCAGGGCTCAGGAGAGTTATTATCAATTAAGAGCGCAGTAATATGACAGAGGAAGGAACAGCATAGGCTAAGTGAGCAGAGGCCAGGGACAAAATCAAAATACAAAATCTGTATCCTTGTCATGATTTCTGAGTTAAATGCCATCTTACAACTGTATATTTTGGGAATATACACATGTAAAAACACTGAATTCATTTACTTCAGTGCTACTGATGTCTAGCGATAGCCACATACAATGTTGTATATGAGAACAGTAGGATCACACCCTTCTAAGGAAAAAGCAGAGAGAATGTGACTGTTTGGGGAATAAAACAGAGCCAGAGGGAGATTGCTCTGCACTTGAAGTGTAACTCTCTTACTTGAAACCATTCAGCCACTCTCTGTGATGCCAGAGTGACTATTAAAACTCAAGCACTGGCCAAAGTGGGTAAGCTCCTAAGTACCATATGAAGCTCTGGGGAATCGGGTCCTAATTCTTCTTTCCTGGGTCATAGCTGAATTTTCTCTGTTTTCATCCAGTCACTCTTGATGTATTCTTTTAGAACCTCAGAGTGTGATGCTATCTTGAGGTCTGTTATGGTTAACAGTATGTGTCAACTTGGCTAAGGCTGTGGTGCCTGCCTGTTCAATCAGAAACTAGACTAGGTGTTGCAATGAAGATATTTCTAGATAAGCTTAGATTAAAATCATTTGACCATGATGTGGGCCATCCAATCAGTTGAAGGCCTTCAGAGCAAAGAAAGAGATTGTTTCAGTGAAGAAGGAATTATCCTCAAGATTGCCACATTAGCTCTTACCTAAATTTCCAGCCACTGAGATGCCTTATAAGTTTTGGACTTGCTAGCCCTTGTGAAATCAGTTGAGTCGATTTCTTAAAAATCTCTCTCTTCCCTCCATCACCTCTGTAGATACACATATCTACACACACACTCTCCATGGGTTCTGTTTCTGTAGAAAACCCTAATACAATGTCTTTTCACATGCCTTTCCATCTTCAGTTAATATTCTATCCACCTTAACCCCTCCCACTCTCCACTTGTCTAACTTAGTTTAATGGTATCTTTTTGTGCCAGATGTTTACAGATCCTATTGGGAAGTAAGCAATAAAAAGACTGTTAGTACAAAAAAAAAATCTCTCTTTCAAAAGTGATTTCCTCCTTTGATTGCTGCAACTGTTCAATAGTCCTTCTTGGTGTTCCCCAAATGTCCCCAAATTTTGTCATTTTAACACTTAACAATCTAATAATGTAATTACAACAATTTTAAGCAGGCAAATATTTCTTTTGGAGTTTTTCACAAGACCTGGAGCAAAATAGATCCTTAGCAAATGTGTGTTGAGAAAAGGAGGTAATAAACAGAGGAATGAGTAAATGATGGGATAAGAAGTACAGACAAAAACTTCTCAAGGAAAACAAAGAGTTTTCCAGAATAATAGTAGCTGAATTTCTGGAAAGAGATCAATCAAAGACATAACCATAGATAATATTCACATGATTGGAAAATGCTCAGGTTACAGATTTTTTTTCTTATTTTTACCCAATCCCTACTGTGGCCTTGCAATGTGCAGATACTATTCCAAGTACTTAAAGTTATTTCATTTTAACTTAACTACCTCAGAAAAGACATTTTGATTATCCCAAATTAATGTTTTTTCACTAACAGATGACAAACCAAAAACATAGATATCATCCACGCTTTATGAGAAATCCAAGATGGAATCAGCTCAAACTGTTTCTAGTGCCTGTGATTGTGACCACTTCGTATTATTGCTTCCCGACTCCTTGAATGAAATATATTCTTTGGAGAGGTCTGAGCCCCACATTCTCTTTGTCTCCAATCCTAGCACTTGAATTCTTTTTTTCATGTGTTAACTTAAGCTTTAAATTGCCAGTAACTAGGGCAGGCATGGTGGATAATGCTTATGATCCCTGTACACTAGGAGGCTGAGGCAAGTGGATTGCCTTAGCTTACAGGTTCGAGACCAGCCTGAGCCAGAGAGAGAGTTCACCTCTAAAACTAGCCATGTATTGTGGCAAGCCCCTTAGTCCCAGCTACTCAGGAGGCTGAGGCAAGTGAATTGCTTGAGCCCAAGAGTTTGAGGTTGCTGTGAGCTGTGATGATACCACAGCACTCCCCTGAAATGACAAAGAGAGACTGTCTCAAAAAATAAATAAATAAATATAGTAGCTTTTCTTTTCCAATCAATTCTCCACCAGTAAAGCTTTCCTTTAATATTATAATCATCGCCAAATATGGTGGTCATTTCCATATGAACTTACCTACACAAATCAAAGCACTCAGAATGTAAGTTGTTCTCAGGTAAATTGAAAGGGGAAATGCTATTTATCAGGAAACCTTTTATTAGTGTGAAACTGACTGAAAGTAGATGTTATTTAGCATGAAATCATGTAGAATGACACTGAAAGATTTTTAAAAAGTAATCAAAACATTTCCGTCTGCGCCCATTGATTCATAATAACCGTGAGCTCACCTTTCCAAACAAGAAAACAAATTCTGAATTCATAATGCATTTCCATGCCACATAAAGTTTTGGCCTAAGAGATCTGCAACCACCAACTCAGAACACATAAAATCATGCCAGGTTTAAGAGCTCTTCATGTTATTAAATGAATCATACATGACTTCTTAAAGAAATGAAAAATGGCTGTCAAGAAACATTACACTTGCGTGTAATTTGGGGATTTGGGGGGGGGTTATAGTCTCACTTTGTCGCCCTCAATCAAGTGCTGTGGCATCACGGCTCACAACAACCTCCAACTCCTGGGCTTAGGCGATTCTCTTGTCTCAGCCTCCCAAGAACCTGGGACTACAGGCACCCAGTAACTTCAAACTCTTGGGCTCAAGAAATCCTCTTGCCTCAGACTCCGAAGTAGCTGGGACGACAGGCACTTGTCACATGCTTGGCTAGTTTTTCTAATAGTTATTTATTTATTTATTTATTTATTTTTAGTAGAGACAAGGTCTTGCTCTTGCTCAGTCTGGTCTTGAACTCTTGAGCTCAAGCAATCTACCTACCTTGGCCTCTCAGGGTGCTGGGATTATAGGCAAGAGCCACCACACCTGTCTTATAACACCCATGTTGAGTGGACAGAGCTTTTAGCAGCTGAATGATCATATCAGATACTCCAAGAGCCTGGTGAGGGCACATGGGGCTCGGCTGTGTTAGCTCCTGCTTTGAATTGCAGCTTGCTTTCAATATCCTTGGTAATATAAGTTGAAACTTAATCCAATGCTAAATTGGCTGTGTGTACACTACCTTCCAGGAAACACAACACTGCTGGCTTCAGGAAGGAAACTGTACTGTCAGAAAATGCCACCAACATTAGCACATACATTTGCTTCCAAGCGGGAAGCTATTGTTTATTTCACTATATGTGGTATTTATTCCTTAGTTGTCCATGCAAGGGCAAATCTGATTCATGAGGCAGATTTAAAAGGCTTAGTAGATTCTTAGGAATTTCCAAGCAAGTTAAATAATGACATTTTTTCCCCTAAGCTCCCAAAGGATATAATAATCCTCACTTCATAGAAACATGATGAGAATTAGGATGAGAGAATATAAGATTATAATGAGCATCACCATTTTCAATATCCTTAAGTATATTCCAATGTCTTTTTTAAAAATCCTTAAAAATAGAACAGATTTGTAAATCTATTCCTACATCTCAATACATGTTTATGATTTAAGTCACAACATTAACAGTGAAATAGCCACCTGACTTAAATTCATTTTGTACCAGACCACAAATATGTCACCTGTGTGCTCACTTATACACCTTTTACTTTACATACTTTAATTCTTAACCAAAACCAAAACTAAGGAATAATTTTTTTTGATCAGATTTAAGAAGCCCTCAGTAAGATATGTTGACATTCACATTTCAGCCAGATTTTCAAGTGTGCAATAAATCCAAAAAGTTCTGTGGTCTATTCCAATTCTTCAAATGGATTTAAAAAAATGGATTTCCTTCCTGGAAAAAGTGTTATTGAAATATATTAGAAGATCTCTAATGCTATTAATATAATCTAACTTACCACGGGTAAAAGCTTGCCTTTAATAAAAATGGGAGTACTATGAACAATTACTCTAGCAATGATCCCAGCAAGAAAGCTATTTAATTATGTTAACAAAGGATATTCATTTTACCCATTCTCTCCCTTTTTAAAAAATAGTTTCATCATTTTATTCACAGAAGTAGTTCTTTCCCTCTCACCCAGCCTTGAAAATCATTGTTATTATAGGTCAGCTGAGAAGAATCCACTCGGCTATTCTCCTGGTAGAATTTCTCTTTCATAACCCAGAGAACTGACTTTTATTACATTTTAATTTTAGCTAAAACTTTTCCTGTTTCCCATGGCTCAAGAAGAAAGTCCCTAAGTGATCCGATCAGAACAGCACTTTCCTGTTGCAGGTTTTGACTTTTCAAACCAATCACACCAAACAAACTACTGTCTGGGAGCAATACAATTTTCATTCTGAGTTTTCTCTATGTGTTCTTAACTTGAAAAAGTCACATCCCTTTGTGTACACTGGTTGTCTTCTGTCAGGGCCATTCAGGATCCGCGTGTACCTGTGATTAATTCTGGTGCTGAAAGCATCTTTTTGTTCGTGGGTTTTTTTACTGAGACTGATAGTGTCCTAAACAGACAAAGTCTTAGGTGTTTATGTATTTATTGCATTTTGTAATTATGGTCATTTTCAAACATGAGATACATTCCAGACAAATAGCTTTGAAAGAAATGCAGCAAATCTTGTTTCTGAGATTCTACTCCACCAGTGTCGCAGATGGAAAACAGGTATGCAGAGTCAGTGATACAGCAAAAGACTTTCTGAGGGTTATTTGCATGATTATCTTCAGCTTAGTTTTACCTAAATACCAAACCATCCCTATATAAAGGGAACCAATAAGCATCTGACTTAGGCAGGTGTCAGCAAGAACACTCTCTATGCAAACTAAAACATGTGTGCCCCCAACTGTCGGGATTTCTAGGCTTAGAGCAGTAACAATCTCAACTGTAAGCTGTACTTTTCTGGGTTTTTTTTCTTCTTTTATTTACTTTTACAGGGTCACTCTGTCACCCTGTGTAGAGTTTCATGGCATCATAGCTCACAGCAAACTTGAACTCCTGTGTTAGAGCAATCCTCTTGCCTCAGCCTCCCAACTACTTGGGAATATAGGCAAACACCATTATGCCTGGCTAGTGTTTCTATTTTTGGTAGAGACAGGGTCTCACTCTTGCTCAGGCTGGTCTTGAACTCCTGACTTTAAGCAATCCACTTGTCTGGGCCTCCCCTATAATCCTGCTGGGATTACAGGTGTGAGTGAGGCACCATGCCTGCCCTAAATGCTGTATTTTCAATGAAGTTTAAACTTCTGCAGAAAACACAAAGACCAAATAAAACAAAAACAAACAAACAAACAAAAACAGGAGGCTGAGCACCATTGCTCATGCCTGTAATCCTAGAACTCAGGGAGGCCAAGATGAGTGGACAGCTTGAGCTCACGAGTTTGAGACCAGCCTGAGCAAGAGCGAGACCCTGTCTCTACTAAAAATGGAAAAACTGAGACAAGAGGATAGCGTGAGCGTAAGACTTGGAGGTTGCTGTGAGCTATGATGCCACAGTACTCTACCCATGGCGACAGCTTGAGATTCTATCTCAAAATGAAAAACAAACAAACAAAAGCGAACAGCTGAGACATGAAAGTGGTGAGGTTACCTTTAAGAGAACTATTTCCAGGCCTGCTATTTGAGCTTATGACACTGAAGAATTTGAGGAGGAGAAAAGAAGATAAGTGCATCTTCCTTCTACTAGAAGTATTAGCATTTAAATCTCAAGAATAAATGACTATTTATTTCAATGTTTCTACATACACATTTTGCCACAGCGTATTTTGATGGGAAAAAAAAAATCATGCACCATGATCAAATCTTTGGGAAACATTTCTTAATGTATTGCCTCTCCTGGAGAGTAACTATGCACATTATCATATTAAAGAGTGAAAGAAGCCCTCCAGCAGACAGACTGCCTTAACTTTGTGTCAGCAACATTTCCTAAACTTAATTATCCACAAAACACTATTTTCCAGGAATAACTATTAATGTGCTATTAAATTTATTCTTCTCATGTTGATGTTCCAGAAATAAAATAAAACAGATGGACTAGAAGACTTTTAAGACACACTCAGCTGGAAATGTCAGGACCTCTGCTCTCTAAGAAAGTAAACCACCTTGCTCCATCCCTTTCTACTGCTAATCAGTTTCAGGATTGATTTCATTCAAGGCAAATTCCTCTCCGTGGGACCTCCATCTCTTGTGCTTTAACTCAAATTCATTCCTGACTTCTAGTTAGTTCTTCCTTGAATTTTGAGAGTTGTTCCTGAATCAGCATCCTTATCAGAAATAATGCCTCTAATTAGTCAGAAGGCCACAAATGTCACCTGTCAGAGTTTGAGAAAATACATATTAGTTCTTTAATCCCTCCCTCAAAGGATCTGTTCTTCTACCTGATGTCCTTATGCTCATTTAGGTGGATCCAGGGAGACAGAGTCTCACTCTGTTAGCGTCAATAGAGTGCCATGATCTCACAGCAACCTCAAACTC
Source organism: Arctocebus calabarensis (assembly GCA_963573935.1). Lineage (NCBI taxonomy): Eukaryota > Metazoa > Chordata > Mammalia > Primates > Lorisidae > Arctocebus > Arctocebus calabarensis. The sequence continues at coordinate 8,328 of CAUYON010108430.1, forward strand.
TTGGGCTCAAGAGATCATCTTGCATCAACCTCCCAAGGAGCTGTGATTATAGGTATCCACCACGATACGCAGCTAGTTTTTCTATTGTTTTAGTAGAGATGGAGTCTGGCTCTTGTTTAGACCCATCTCAAACTCCTGAGGTTAAGCAATCCATCTGCCTTGGCCTCCCAGAGTGATAGGATTACAGGTGAGAGCCACCGCACCTGGCCTACTCCTATTATAGGGATAGAGCCTATACATTTGAGTATTGCAATAAAAGGAGTAGAGAGTTGTTGATATGCAATAGGCTTATAATTGAACAAGTCAAGGAGAGGTTCTGACTCCCGAATAACATTTCCAAATCTTAACTGTTACAGATTGCAGCTTCCCCCATTCTTCTGACCCTAACCCTGACTTCACCTTACAAGGAGATCTGGATTTATAAAATGCTCATTTGAATCCTCCCAGTATTGCCAATCAGTTAAAGAAAAGTCAGCCACCGGCCCACACTATAGCTCAAAAGACTTCAGTTGTAGCTATGGGTGCTCTGTGAGATGGACTGTGGTGTGTAGTAAGGGAAACTGAGCCCACATTACTACTCAATAAACATCCCCAAGACTTTTTAGCTTATTGAAGCTAGTAAGTTTCGTGTGACTAATTCCGGCTCATCAATGTTTTCAGAACCAACCAGTGTCATATGGGAACTGCAGCAGCAAAGAAACATTAGAAAATCTCCAGTATTTCTCTTCCTCTGCTGCAGTATCTTTAGGAACAGCTATAAGAGGCTGGAGTCTCTGTCAGTCTGGCCACTTCAAGGACTACACAAAACAGACCTCTCTTCTCATTTTGCAGGACAGGTTGCCAGAGCAATAAAACATTATTTGTTAAGCTGTCATGGTCAGAGTTATTATCGTAGCTCAGCTTAATGATATAGACCCCAGTCACCGTTGGTGAAGAATGATTACTGACCCTGTAGTGTGAAAGGACAGGAGAAAAATCTCCAGACACACTGAATGCCATAGAAAAGGTGCTGAGTTTTAGGTCTGGACAGAAAGCACTTTCCTTTGCCCATTTCTAAATAAGCCTTCTGCTGTTCCCAGCACCCCCTTTGCATATTCATACATTTCTATATAAAGCACCTTCTCAAGGTTGTATTATGGATTCTTCACCTTGACACTTGACCATCAAAGTCAATACTTAGTGCCCAGAGTAGCTCACATAAGGCAAATGACACCTCCCTTTATTCAGTTATAAAAAATCCTAATTCAGTCTTGCTGTCTTTATATAAAATGGTACAACTAAATACAAATGCCATTCTAAAAATGCATGTCTGGTTTCTTGTTAGGAAAACATACTAAAGCTATGTCTAATCTCTCTTTGTTTTGTTTTTTTTTCTTTCTTTTTTTTATTGGCTCTACAAAGTAATAGCTTAGCATAGCTATTAGTTGCTAAGTTGTGGAAGAAGCCTAAATGCTCATTGACCCACAAATGGATTAATAAGTTGTGGTACATGTATACCTTGGAATACTATGCAGCCTTAAAGAAAGATGGAGACTTTACCTTTTTTGTGTTTACATGGATGGAGCTGGAACATATTCTTCTTAGCAAAGTATCTCAAGAACTGAAGAAAAAGTATCCAATGTACTCAGCCCTAATATGAAGCTAATTTATAGCTTTCATTTGAAGGCTAAAACCCAATTATAGCACAAGAATACAGGGAAAAGAGAAAGGGAGGGGAGGGGAGGGAGGAGGATGCGTGGAGGGAGGGCAATTGGTGGGATCACAGCTATGGTGCATCTTAGCAGGGTACTGGTGAAACTTATTAAATGTAGAATATCAATGTCTTCATATAGTGATTAAGAAAATACCATGAAGGCTATGTTTAACAGTACGACCAAAATATTTCAAATTGTATATGAAGTCAGCACATTGTGCCTGATGATTGCACCAATGTACACAATTATGATTTAATAAAATTATTCTAAAATAAATAAATAAAAAATAAAATAGGAAGGCTAAAAATAAAAAAAATTAAGTCATAAAATCATTTAGAACTTGATAACAATAGTGATTAGCTATTACTAAGTAATAAACCAAACAGTTTAAAACAATCAAGATTCATTATTGTTCATCAGTCAGTTGGATTGTTCTGTGCTCTTTTTCAGGCTTAGCTGACCTCAGCTGGTTCACAGATCATACATCTGTGGTCATCTGACAAATTGGCCTGGGGATGGCTGATTTAGGATGGCTGCAGCCAGGCCAACCTGACTGACCACGTGTCTCTCATTCTCTTGCAAATAGCTTAAGCTCAAGCTTATTCACATGGCGGCAGTCATATCCATAGTGGTTTTTTTTTTCTTTTAATCATTGGGGATTCATGGAGGGTACAAGAAACCAGGTTATACTAACTGTATTTGTTAGGTAAAGTTCCCCTTAGAATCTTGTCTTGCTCCCAAGTTGTGGCACATACCAAGACCCCTTTCCCTCCTTCCCTCTCTCTGCTTTTCCTTTCCCCCACTCCCTCTCTCCTTCTTTCTCTCTCTGCTCTCCCCTTCCCCCACCCCTACTGTGTCTTTAATTGTCCTCATATCAAACTGGAGTACATGGGATTCATGCTTCTCTATTCTTGTGATGCTTTACTAAGAAGAATGTGTTCCACTTCCATCCAGGTTAATACAAAGGATGTACAGTCTCTGTTTTTTTTTCTTTTTTTTAATGGCTGAATAGTATTCTATGGTGTACATATACCACAATTTGTTAATCCATTCCTGGGTTGGTGGGCATTTAGGCTGTTTCAACATTTTGGCGATTGTAAATTGAGCTGTAGTAAACAGTCTAGTGCAAGTGTCCTTATGATAAAAGGATTTTTTTCCTTCTAGGTAGATGCCCAGTAATGGAATTGCAGGATCAAATGGGAGGTCTAATTCGAGTTCTTTGAGGGTTCTCCTTCTTTACTTCCAAAATGGTTGTATTAGTTTGCAGTCCCACGTACAGTGTAAAAGTGTTCCCTTCTCTCCACATCCACATCAGCATCTGCAGTTTTGAGATTTTGTGATGTGGGCCATTCTCACTAGGGTTAGATGGTATCTCAGGATGGTTTTGATTTGCATTTCTCTAATAACTAGCGATGGTGAGCATTTTTTTCATATGTTTGTTAGCCATTCATCTGTCTTCTTTAGAGAAGGCTCTATTCATGTCTCTTGCCCATTGATATATGAGATTGTTGGCTTTTTTCATTTGGATTAATTTGAGTTCTCTATAGATCCTAGTTATCAAGCTTTCATATTCACAGTTTTAACCTTGCTGCTCACTTGTTGTGTGTATCTTTGCATGCCTTTGGGGAGTTTTACAGAATAAACCAGGTCACTTCTACTGGTTCAAGCTTCACTGGCATTTTTCATTGAAGAATCATAAACTCTGCTAACGTGGTTAACCATTCTCCCCAAATTCTGTTTACAAAAAGCTTTCAAACTTTCTCATGCACTGATACACACTTTCCATTTTCTATATCCTTGTGAGTTTATACTTTGTTTTATTCATAGTAAAAAAGAAGAAAGTGGAGTCTCATCAAGGAGAGATGTTAAAAGATTATTATGTGTGGTTGATCCTCCATCATTAACCAGAGCTAGTAATAAAATTTATATTTGCAATATGTTCATTTGTGATGTGAGGACTGTGATAATTTCTACTAGAAGAATCTAGCACATACCTCACAGCAGACATGTTTAAGATTCTTCAAGACGAGAGAGAAAAAAATCAAAATGAGGGTCTTCCTAGATATTATCTACTTTTTTGAGCATCTAATTCCCCATCATCAAGCCCCTGGGCTTCTCAAATGTCTTCTCTTTTTATCTTCACTTATTCACCCTCCCATTCATCTCTACCAATCCAGCATTCATTCAACATAATTTGATAAACATAGTGTCAGATGAATAAATATGGACAAATGCTTTTTAAGGTTCCCTCAGTCTAAGTCTCCTGATTGTTTAAATTTTGTCTTTAAAAATTGTTATTTATGCTAGAGCTATTGTATTGTCAAAGAATTCTGGCAAGTGAATGCTTTCAAGAAAATTGATTGAAATATTCTTGATTGAAAACTATAGGAACAGATATACTCTATGAATGTCAGGTATAGTCTGTTTGTAGGCAAAATTTTGATGTTTATCTTTTAATTCCATTTAATTGATCATATTTTTCAAATGTCCTATATTCTTATTTGTTTTTACAGTTTGTTATTTCATAACTTAGTACTGATGTATTAAATTTCCAGGCCACAGTTGGGTTTGAATTCATTACTCTGAATTCATAACAGATATTTTTACATATTTATTATTTTATATATTTAAAGTGGTGACTTTTATACATACATTACCCAGATGGTATCTTATGATTTGAATTTTGATTGCTATTGAATGCTAATCCTTGACCTCAGCATTTTGGTTTTCAGTATTTTTGGTATTTGTGCTATGTAATTTTGCCAACTCACTTCCAAATCATTGAGTGTTTCACACATGTCTTTTATTGATAATTTTGCAAATTGTACAGATTTTAACCTAATTTCAATAGTTTGTGTTCTGCTTGTTCCTGAAGTTTTATGTTTTATGAATTTTCAACATTTTTCTTCTCTATGGTAATAAATTCTGCTTTATTATCATTATTTCCCTTCAGACTCTGAAAATGAATGATCTCCTTTTGATTTGTAAATAGTCATATTAATTTTTCTATAAAATTTTATATCTATCACTAAATAGCCATCATACTTTAAAAAATAGAATTATGGCTTTTCTACTCACCTTTGGGCTAGATTGAGTGTTTCTTTCCTGATTATCTGCTTTCAATGCAGTTTGCAATGTGTAGAATCATTTGTCTTTAGTTTGTAAAGACTTAAAACACTCCACATTCTCCTAAAAGCTGATTAGACTGTATGGTGGCAGTTAAAGCCAAGATTAAAATAAAAATTACTACCCAACTAAAATTTTGAGTATCTAAAAATCTAATGATTTTCACTTAACATAAATGTTATAGATTTTGTCTGAGGAAATAAATGTCCCTGAACAGTACACAGGAAACTTATTACCATAGTAGTACACAGGCAGAAAAAGGCAGTATCTGCCTACCATGGTGCTCATGTGGCATTTCACTTAGTAAACATGCTAGCAACGTCTGTGTTTTACTTGTCACATCATTCTTAATGAAAAAAAACAGAATGTTCCATGGTCTGTGAAGATATTATGAATATGCCTTCCACACATACACACAAGAAAGATTTGGGGGTTTTAGGTTTAAATAATACCTATGACTATAAAAGAAAGATACACTGGCATTCAGAATCAGGTAACAAAAAGGTTTGGTTTTCATTTAAATACAAATGAAATTATCTGGCAATGGCAATGATTATTAGTCTTCTCTTTCCGCTAGAGATCACTACAGCTTTCACTTCACTGGAAATACAAGGCAGGTTGCACGTGAAGATTCCCCACAGTGACGATAGAGCAGGGAGACTCATTTCCAGTTAAGCAAGCCTTCATAGTAAATATGATATAAATCACGTTCAATCTCAGATACAATTTTGAGAATTCACTCTCATTCCATGGTAAGACAATACAATGAATGAGATTTTAACACTGAATTTCTATCAGTCATGAGGGAATGTTCCAGAACACAGAACCTGACTATTAGAAATAAAGAGAAAATGTTAGTCAGGACCCAAAATATCATGTTAATGACCCTGAACCTTTTTTGTTAATCTCCATTAACAATAGTCCTACTAAATCTTGAGTGCACAAGTGTCTTAGTTTTCAAAAGTATCATTGTCCCAAGACTAATTTATCTGGACCCCCTCTCCTGATGAGAATCACTAGTTAATCTGAAATATTGGTGCTAGATTTTTGAAACCATAGAAGGTTTTATTTTTTAAAAGAAAGAAACAAAAACAATGACAAGTGGATTTCTTTTATCCTCCTTTTGTCTCTTAAATAAACTCTCACAAAAAGTACTGCACAGCACATACCTGTTTTTAATGTAAGGTTAGTTATCAAAATGTGTATAAATGTGCTTGGGACCCTATAGATGTATCAATACAAAACCACTATAGTATTCTGTTATCTTATCAGCTGCCCTCATCGAGGACCGGGTATGCATCCCCTATCTTTACTCAGAGAATTTTTCCAATGCCAGTTGTTAAACTACAGAATCAGTGAAGTTTGTTCCACCAAAGCCCTGGGCCCCATGGCACAGCCTATTTGTGCCCACTTCTTTTTAAGACCTTATTATGTAAACTCTCACAGCCTGCCCCCAGGCAGAATTGTTTCTGTGTTTTGCTAGATTAAAGTTCCAGCTCTATGCTGGAACAACACAAAGAAATAAAAAATAAATAAAATAAGAGAGAAACTGTATTCTACTCTCTAGGGTCACATCAACTAGTCTAATTTCAGTTTTCCAATTCTTTGTACCCCATGGATACTTCAGAGGTTTGCATTTTGCATTTCCTCTCAGAGGACAATGAATATACTCCTTTTTATTTCACAGAAATACATGACACAGAAGGCTTTCTCGAAAGGACAAAGTCCTATCTTGAGATTCCCACTATCCCTGTACCCAAGCTTGGGCTTGAGTCCTGGAATCATTACTTTTTCGGATGTACCTTTCCTTTAAACATTGAGGTTGTAAAAGTTGTAGAAATATATGCACCAGTCTTTCTACAAATATTTAGCCACAGAGTTGTCCTTCCAGCTGTTCTTAAGCATCCTCTCTTCTTCCTTGGGTGACTGGGTTTATATGTTATGGAGACTAAGTTGCATGATATGAATTAAAGCATTCCCTTTCTCTTTCAGAGCAATCACAATCATATTTACATGTCTTCAAGTCCTGAACTGTAAAGCATTATGTTTCAATACACAGTAATGAGAAAACATTTCAATTAACTTTTTGTTTATTCTCCATTTAGTCCTCTATAAAACCTTTCCTACTCCAAAGGATTAGAACGAAATGAGCAGAAATCATACTGCAAAGATAAGGTTAAACTGTTTTGTATTCTATTTTGAAAAATCATGTATGTGTATATACACATTTTTGACCATATGTGTTATTACCATATAGTCATGTTCTAAATTTTATTCATCAAATTCTCTAAAATAGCACATAAAAATTTCTTGACAGTAATTTGAATTTGTGTAGCACTGAATCTCTCTTAACATCTTCAACAAGAAATTAGAATCCCTAGATCTCTCGTTAATATCAAGTATAGCCAGATATTTGAGTGCTTCTGTTTTGTAATTTTATTTATTTATTTTTTAATTTTATTAAATCATAATCATGTACATTAGTGCAATCATGGAGCACAATGTGCTGACTTCATATACAATCTGAAATATTTTCATTGAACTGTTAAACATAGCCTTTATGGCATTTTCTTAATCATTATATGAAGACATTGGTATTCTACATTTAGTAAGTTTCACCAGTACCCTTCTAAAATGCACTGTAGGTGTGATCCACCAATTGCCCTCCCTCTACCCATTCTCCCCCTCCCCTGTCCTCCCATGCCCTTTTCCCCATATTCTTGTGCTATAATTGGGTTATAGCCTTCATATGAAAGCTGTAAATTAGCTTCATATTAGGGCTGAGTACATTGGATACTTTTTCTTCCATTCTTGAGATACTTTGCTAAGAAGAATATGTTCCAGCTCCATCCATGTAAACATGAAAGAGGTAAAGTCTCCATCTTTCTTTAAGGCTGCATAAAAAAATATGATACGCTTCACGAATTTGCGTGTCATCCTTGCGCAGGGGCCATGCTAATCTCTGTATCGTTCCAATTTTAGTATATGTGCTGCCAAAGCAAGCACACTGGAACACTTTTTTGTCTTGCAAAACAGAAACTCTGTACTCATTAAATAGTAACTTTTCATTCTTCATTCCCTCCACCCCCTGGCAACTACCATTCTACTTTATGTCTTCATGAATTTGACTACTCTGGGTACCCCATATAATTGTAATTGTATAATATTTGTCTTTTTGTGGCTGGCTAATTTCACTTAGCATAATATCTTTAAGGCTCATACATGTTATAGTGTGAGTCGGAACTTACTTCCTTTTTAAGGCTGAGTAATATTCCATTGTATGTGTATACATTTTGTTTATCCATTCTTCTGTCAATGAACATTTGGATTTCTGCTACCTTTTGGTTATCATGAATAATGCTGCTGTGAACATGGGTGTAGAAATGTATCATCAAGACACTGTTTTCAATTCTTTTGAGTATATACCCAGAAATAGAATTTCTGGATCATATGTAATTCTATTTTTAATTTTTTTTTTTGCAATTTTTGGCTGGGGCTGGGTTTGAACCCACCACCTCCAGCATATGGAGCCAGCACCCTACTCCTTTGAGCCACAGGCACCACCCTTTTTTTTTTTTTTTGAGACAGAGTCTCACTATGTTGCCCTTGGCAGAGTACCATGGCATCACAGCTCACAGCAACCTCAAAGTCTTGGGCTTAAGCTATTCTCTTGCCTCAGTCTCCCAAGTAGCTGGGACTACAGGCACCTGCCACAAAGCCCAGCTATTTTTTGGTTATAGTCGTCAATGTTGTTTGGCAGGCCTGGGCTGGATTCGAACCCATCAGCTCCGACGTATGTGGCTGGAGCCCTAGATGCTTGAGCTACAGGCGCCAATCCCTATTTTTAATTTTTTAAGAAACCTCTGAACTGTTTTCCATAGGGGCAATACCATGCTTACATTTCCACCAACAGTGCACATGGGATTTCTCCACATCCTTGTCAACACTTGTTATTTTCTGTGTGTGTGCGCGGGCGGGTGGGGGTGTTTGTTTGTTTTTTGAGATAGAATCTCACTCTGTCACCCTAGGGCTGAGTGCTGTGGTGTCATCATAGCTCAAAGCAACCTCAAGTTCTTGGGCTCAAGCAATCCTCCTGCCTCAGCCTCCTGAGAAGCTGAGACTACAGGTGCCCGCCATAACACCCAGCTAATTTTTCCATTTTTAGTAGAGATAAGGTCTTGCTCTTGCTCAGGCTGGTCTTTAACTCCTGAGCTGAAGCAATCCTTCTACCTCAGCCTCCCAGAATGCTAGAATTACAGGAGTGAGCCACTGTACCTGGCCTTTTCTAGGGTTTTTCTATTTGTTCAGTTTTTCTCTGTCTTTATTTTTTATTAGTAGGCATCCTTCTGTTATTATTTTAACAAATATATTCCCATATTTATGATCATATATTTATATATTAGCTACTTAAATTTTCTTTTTTATTAATTGGTTGTTTATAATGCACAGTCCTATCAATACTAGGTAGAAGCACTATATATTGGACTGAAATCCAAATTGCCTTTTTTTTTTTCTGGTTAAAAATAATTGACTGCCGGCTCGGCACCTGTGGCTCAACGGGCTAAGGTACCAGCCACGTGCACCTGAGCTGGCGGGTTCGAATCCAGCCCGGGCCGCCAAACAACAATGACAACTGCAACCAGAAAATGGCCAGGCGTTATGGCGGACGCCTATAGTCCCAGCTACTTGGGAGGCGGAGGCAGGAGACTCGCTTGAGCCCAGGAAGTGGAGGTTGCTGTGAGCTGTGATGGCACAGCACTCTATCCAGGGTGACGGCTTGAGGCTCTGTCTCAAAAAATAATAATAATAATTATAATTGACTGCCAGGTGCAGGGGCTAGTGCCTGTAACTCCAGCTATTTGGTAGGCTAAGGAGAGAAGATTGCTGGAGGCCAGAAGTTCAAGACCACCTTGGACAACATAGTGAGATTTTGTCTCTAATTTTAAAAAAAGAAAGGAAGGAAAGGGAGGAAGGGAAGAAGGAGAAAAAACTTATCTGGGTGTGGTGTCACATACCTGTAGTCCCAACTACTCTGCGTGCTAATGCAGGAAAATGGCTTGAGCCCAGGAACTCAAGGCTACAGTGAGCTATGATCATGTCACTGTACTCTAACCTAGACAACAAAGCAAGGGCTCATCTCTAAGAACACAGATAAACAAAAAATTTTGGCTATCAGCAATTTCATACAGTTCCACCTAATATTATTGATCTTAATATTAATCCTAATATTGTAGATATTAATCCTTTTCTGTCATTAATTGCAACTATTTTATTACTGCCTATTAGTTGTCCTTTGACTTTTTCTTTCAAACAAAAGCTGCCAGATGTTTATTAAGACATTGCTCTATAGGGCGGCACCTGTGGCCCAGCAAGTACGGCCCCAGCCCCATATGCCAAAGGTGGCAGGTTCAAACCCAGCCTTAGCCGAACTGCAAAACAGAAAAATGGCCGGGCGTTGTGGCAGGTGCCTGTAGTCCCAGCTACTCGGGAGGCTGAGGCAAGAGAATCACCTAAGCCCAGAAGTTGGAGATTGCTGTGCGCTGTGTGACGCCACGGCACTCTACCGAGGGTGATAAAGTGAGACTCTGTCTCTCTCTACAAAAAAAAAGACATTGCTCTATAAATCACTATCCATATATTATCACACATTCAGGCAAATTTCTAAGAAGATTTATCAGGACAGGTTTCTCTGGTGGCTCACCTGGATCTCAATCTCTTTAGAAGTCTGAGTAATGGTGCAACCTAGACATCAGGGCCTTGCCCTTCTCATTCCCCAAGGCCAAATATCCACTTCTGGGAGAAAAATCCATGGTATGAACATGAAAAATATGATTCTTTTTAATGACCGGGAAATTTGAAAATACTGTACAAGAAGGAAGGTGAACCAATCTGACTGCTTCTTTAGTTTTTTCTGAAGCAATTGCCAAGATTTCTGAAGTAGGGTTGAAGGTCAGAGAAGAAACACCTGTAACCAAGTTCATTATTGCTTTTATTGGCTTTGGGTTTGTTTCTTGGAGACAAGAATCTTGATTATATATGTTTACCACTCCACAATTAGAATAAAGCAAAACCTGACTCTGGCCTTTTGCTGCAGTGACCTGAAGGCTCATCTCTCTGCCCCTTTCTTCCTTCTCTCCTTTGACTTTTTATGGCATCTTCTACCATTGAAAAAATTTAATTTTCTATGTTATCAAATCTGTTTTGTTTCTTTTATGCCTTCTGAGTTACTTGTCTTATTCAAGTTCTCCCTATCTGAATACTATATAAATATTCTCCCAAATTTACTTCTGGACTATTTGTTTGCTTTATCTTTGCATAGTCTGTACTTCAAGATGTGTTAAATAGGGATCTATCTTTGTGTTTTCCATGTGATAGACATTCTAGGACTTTTTTTTTTTTTTTTTTTTTAGCAACAGAGTCTCATTTTGTCGCCCTCGGTAGAATGCTGTGACGTTACAGCTCACAGCAACTTCCAACTCCTGGGCTCAAGCGATTCTCCTGCCTCTGGCTCCCAAGTTGCTGGAACTACAGGCGCCTGCCACAACACCCGGCTATTTTTTGGTTGCAGCCGTCATTGTCATTTGGCAGGCCAGGTTGGATTGGAACCCCAGCTCAGGTATATGTGGCTGGCGCCTTAGCTGCTTGAGCCACAGGCGCCGAGCCTCTCTTACACATTTTAATATCTCCCTCAGCTCATGAAGCCAGCCAGGTTCAAGTTTTTTTTTTTTTTTTTGGGTTGCAGGTGTCATTGTTGTTTAGCAGGCCTGGGCCAGGCTCTAATCCTCTGACTTCTGTGTATGCGGTGGGCACCCTACTCACTGGGCTATGGGCGCTAACATATTAATACAATTTTTAAAAGTAATGTGTAGGGGCATTGCCTATGGCTCAGTGAGTAGGGCACCAGCCCTATATACCAAGGGTGGTGGGTTCAAACCCGCCCCGGCCAAACTGCAACAAAAAATAGCTGGGCGTTGTGGTGGACGCCTGTAGTCCCAGCTACTTGGGAGGCTGAGGCAAGAGAATCACCTAAGCCCAAGAGCTGAAGGTTGCTGTGAGCTGTGACGCCACAGCACTCTACTAAAAAAAAGAGTAATGTGTAGCCTGACATGGTGGCTCATACCTACAATCATAGCACTCTGGGAGGCTGAGGTGGGTGGATTGCCTGAGCTCACGGGTTGGAGACCGGCCTCAGCAAGAGGGAGATCCCATCTCTAAAAATAGCCAGGCATTGGCTCGGCGCCTGTGGCTCAACGGGCTAAGGCGCCAGCCACATACACCTCAGTTGGCAGTTTCAAATTCAGCCCGGGCCTGCCAAACAACAATGATGGCTGCAACCAAAAAATGGCCGGGCGTTGTGGCGGGCGCCTGTAGTCCCAGCTACTTGGGAGGTGGAGGCAAGAGACTCGCTTGAGCCCAGGAATTAGAGGTTGCTGTGAGCTATGATGTTACAGCACTCTATCCAGGGTGACAGCTTGAGGCTCTGCCTCAAAAAATAAAATAAATAAATAAAATAACCAGGCATGGTGGTGGGTGCCTGTAGTCCCAGCTACTCGAGAGGGTGAGGCAAGAGAATTGCTTGAGCCCAAGAGTCTGAGGTTCCTGTGAGCTATGATGCCACAGCACTATACCGAGGGCAACAAAGTGAGACTCTGTCTAAAATACATATATATATATATAGGCTTGGTGCCTGTGGCTCGACGGGCTAAGGTGCCAGCCACGTGCACCTGAGCTGGCCGGTTTGAATCCAGCCTGGGCCCGCCAAATAACAACGACGGCTGTAACCAAAGAATGGCTGGGCAATGTGGCAGGCGCCTGTAGTCCCAGCTACTTGGGAGGTGGAGGCAAGAGACTCGCTTGACCCCAGGAACTGGAGGTTGCTGTGAGCTGTGATGCCACATCCTATACATGGTGACAGCTTGAGACTTTGTTTCAAAAAAAAAAATTTTTTTTTTGTTATGTGTGAACCTGGGCAACATAGCAAGACCCTGTCTCTAAATAAATTAATTATGAACTTGTTTTAAAAAAAACTCTATATAGTAAAAATGGACATAGAATAAAAAGAAAGTCTCTTAGCCACCCCAGCCCCTCAATCTCTAACTTTCTTCATGTCTTACATTTTTTAAAGAAAGTTCCAGTAAAGGCTCGGCACCTATGGCTCAGTGGGCTAAGGTGCCAGCCATGTAAACCTGAGCTGGCGGGTTCAAATCCAGCCTGGGCCCACCAACCAACAATGACGGCTGCAACCGAAACAAAAATAGCCGGGCATTGTGGCGGGCGCCTGTAGTCCCAGCTACTTGGGAGGCAGAGGCAGGAGACTCGCTTGAGCTTAGGAACTGGAGGTTGCTGTGAGCTGTAATGCCACGGCACTCTACCCAGGGCAACAGCTTGAGGCTCTGTCTCAAAAAAAAAAAAAAAGAAAGAAAGAAAGTTCCAGTAAAATAGCTATAAGAATACAGTATTCTTGGGCGCGGTGGCCCACGCCTATAATCCTAGCACTTTGGGAGGCTGTGGCAGGTGGATCACTTGAGGTCAGGAGTTCAAGGCCAGCCTGAGCAAGAGTGAGATCCCATCTCTTAAAAAAACAAAAACAGGCTCAGCGCCTGTGGCTCAACAGGCTAAGGCGCCAGCCACATACACCTGAGCTGGTGGGTTCGAATCCAGCCCCAGCCTGCCAAACAACAATGACGACTGCAACCAAAAAATAGCCGGGCGTTGTGGCGGGCACCTGTAGTCCCAGCTACTTGGAAGGTGGAGGCAGGAGACTCGCTTGAACCCAGGAATTGGAAGTTGCTGTGTGCTGTGATGCCATAGCACTCTATCCAGGGTGACAGCTTGAGGCTCTGTCTCAAAAAAAAAAAACAAAAAAAAAACAGCTGGGTGTTGTGGCAGGCACCTGTAATCATGGCTACTTGGGAGGCTGAGGCAAGAAGATTGCTTAAGCCCAAGAGTTTGAGGTTGCTGTGAGCTAAGACACAACAGCAATCTACTGAGGGTGACAAAATGAGACTCTTGTCTCAAAAAAAAAAAAAATAGGAAAGTGTTCTTAGATCTCTGATTACAAATTAATGTTCTGGTTTATTAAATTACAAATTGGTTAAATTTTATTTTGAAAGGAAAAGAAGGGCCAGGAGCAGTGGCTCACACCTGTAATCCTAGCACTCTGGAAAGCTGAGGCAGGTGGATTGCCTGAGCTCACAGGTTCCAGACCAGCCTGAGCCTGGTCTCTAAAAATAGCTGGGTGTTGTGGCAGGCACCTGTAGTCCCAGCTACTTGGGAGACCGAAACAAGAGAATCACTAGAGCCCAAGAGTTTGAGGTTGCTGTGAGCTATGACCCCATGGCACTCTACCGAGGGCGACAAAGTGAGGCTCTGCCTCAAAAATAAATAAAATAAAATAAAGGAAAGGAAAAGAATTCTACTGCAGCAGATCCCTCAATGCAGGCTAGGAATGAAGAGGAACTGAGCTGGCCAGAGGGAAAGGGATCAAAGGCCAGGGGGAGCACGGGCTGGGGTGAGCACAGCAGGGACCCCAGATAGACCAATGGTCCGTGAAATAGGTGAGTTGTCACAGGCACAGGAGAAGTGTGTCCTCACTCTGGGAACCTGAGGGAACCAGGCAAAGGTGTGTGTGATCCTGGCTAATGATGATAAGGGTGTCTGGCAATGCACTTGTAGAGGCAACTAGCTGTTGAAGTCATAGTAGGGGACAAGAAACAGGGCTGGCAGGAAACTACCACCCTACCTAGAGGGTGCGACTTAAAGAAGACATCCTCCTTCATGGCCAACACTACCTTTTGTGGACATTGGAAGATGAACAGACGGAAAATTTGAGAGTCCAAAACCCAGGCAGAAAAGGACCAGATAGGTTACCCCACCTCTTGGTAGACATATTCAGAGACTGGGCTCACACCTGTAATCCTTACACTTTGGGAGGCTGAGGCAGGTGGATTGCTTGAGTTTGGGAGTTCAAAACCAGCCTGAGCAAGAATGAGACTGTCTCTAAAACTAGCTGGAGTGGAAAGGAAGAGCACAGAGAGGGAAGGAGAGAGGGGGGTGGGGCCTTGGTGTGTGCCACACCTTTTGGGGGAAAACACGATTGTAAAAGGGACTTTACCTAATAAATGCAATCAGTGTAACCTGGTTTCTTATACCCTCAATGAATCCCCAACAATAAAAATAAAATAAAATAAAACTAGCTGGAGAATCCTCAAAGAACTCAAATTAGAGCTCCCATTTGACCCACAACCCACTAGGCATCTGTGCAGAAGAAAAAAATCATTTTGGGTGGTGCCTGTGGCTCAGTAAGTAGGGCACCCGCCCCATATACCAAGGCTGGTGGGTTCAAACCCACCCCGGCCAAACTGCAACAAAAAAATAGCCGAGTGTTGTGGCCGGTGCCTGTAGTCCCAGCTACTTGGGAGCCAGAGGCAGGAGACTCAGAGTTAGAGGTTGCTGTGAGCTGTGATGCCACAGCACTCTACCCAGGGCAACAGCTTGAGGCTCTGTCTCAAAAAAAAAAAAGGAGTATAAGAGATTTAACTGTTAACGAAAGATCTCTGTAGATTTGTGTGAAGAATGGTAACTCAACAACTCTATGATAATTGCCCACAAAGCTTTAAAAAAGAAGATCAGAAATACCTTACTAGTATCTTGCCCTAATGGATATTAAAACTCGGTATAAAGCTAGCGCAATGAAAGGGGTAGGACATTGGAGAATAGATTGGCAAAGTAGAATAGAGAAGAAAGAAATTGATTTCATGGGGATCTAATACAGTATATAATAAAAATGGCATTTGAATTCAGTGATAGCTTATTTAATAAATGGTCCTAGAAGGCGGCGCCTGTAGCTCCGTGGGTAGAGTGCCGGCCCCATATACCGAGGGTGATGGGTTCAAAACCGGCCCCAGCCAAACTGCAACAACAACAACAAAAATAGCCTGGCATTGTGGCAGGCACCTATAGTTCCAGCTACTTGGGAGGCTGAGGCCAGAGAATCACTTAAGCCCAAGAACTGTAGGTTGCTGTGAGCTGTGACACTACAGCACTCTACCGAGGGCGATAAAGTGAAACTCTGTCTCTAAAAAAAAAGAAAGAAAAGAAAAAAAAATCATTTTATCATAAGGACATTTGCACTAGATTTTTTTTTTTTTTTTTTGGAGAGACAGTCTCACTTTATCGCCCTTTGTAGAGTGCTGTGGCGTCACACAGCTCACAGCAACTTCCAACTCCTGGGCTTAGGCGATTCTCTTGCCTCAGCCTCCCAAACAGGTGGAACTACAGGCACCTGTGACAACGTCTGGCTATTTTTCTGTTTTGCAGTTCTGCCGAGGCTGGGTTTGAACCTGCCACCTTCAGCGTATGGGGCTGGTGCCCTATTCAGTGAGTCATAGGTGCCGCCCGTTTTTTCCCCATTCTTGAGATACTTTACTAAGAAGAATGTGTTTCATCTCAATCCAGGTTATCATGGAATTCCTTAGGCTATTGAAGGTTTGCAACTACCAGGGGAAGGCTTGGATGGTAAATTCTGATTAATTTTAGTAAATTTCAGCTCTTAGCCCAATAGCAGAAACTCATCCCCCATACCAGCTCATGTCAGGCATGTGTGACTGTGTCTGTAGCAGCTTATACATAGTTTGCAGGACCCAGGGTAGCAAAAGTCATTCTACCCTCTAAATATTGGGCATCTGTGCTCTGACTGCTGCTCCTGATCACAGGAATATAGAAAAAGAGCTTTTATTATTGCACCTCCCCCTCTTATTTTTGTAAACCTCTTTCACTCCAGCAAAAGTGATTTCCAAGAGACTTAAAGGATCAGTGTCCTTTTTTCCTTCCTCATATTTACTCCCCTCATGAGCCAGACACTTAAGATTAGTACATTCAAAAACAACAACATAGATGGGGGAAATTAGAAAGTTTAGTTATATAGGACCAGGGAAAGACACAAGCTCAGAAAAAAACCTGGGAAGATTTAATACTTACAGCTCAGGCTGATCCTTGGCACAGAGACAACCTATAACAATTAAAAATAAATAAATAAATAAACACAATAACTAAAACCAGAAACCTGGGAAGGAGAATATGATTTCCAGAGTTACCACATTATTAGATTCAAATGTCCAGTTTTCCATTAAAAAAAAAAATCAAGAACTACAAAGAAATAGGAAAGTATTGCTCAATCAAAGAAAATATAAGCCAACAGAAACTGTTCCTGAAAAGACCTGATGGCATTTCTATGACACTAGACAAAGATGTCAAAACAACCATCTTAAAGAACTAAAGGATAATGTGGCAAAAGTCAAGAAAACAGGGTGGCCTGTGGCTCAAGGAGTAGGGCGCTGGCCCCATATATCAGAGGTGGCAGGTTCAAACCCAGCCCTGGCCAAAAAACTGCAAAAAAAAAACTCAAGAAAACAATGTATGAACAAAAGGGAAATATCAGTGAAGAGTCAGAAAGCCTAACAAGAAACAAACAAACAAAAAATTCTGTAGTTGAAAAGTGCCATCACTGAAATGAAAACTTTACTAGAAGTATGCAGAGGCAGTTAAAAAAAATAAGGAGCAAACTTAAAAATATGATAGTAGAAAGTATAGATCCTAAGGAATAGAAAAACAAACAAACAAAAAAATTGAAGAAAAGTGAACATAGCTGAAGGGATTTGTAGGACACTGTCAAGAAGACCAACACAAGGCTGGGTGCAGTGGCTCATGCCTATAATCTCAGCACTTGGGAGGCCCAGGTGGATGGACTGCCTGAGCTCACAGGTTGGAGACCAGCCTGAGTCAGAGCAAGACCCTGTCTCTAAACAAAGTCTCTATAGTGCCAGTTACTTGGGAGGCTAAGGCAAAAGGATCACTTGAACCAAAGAACTTGAGATTGCTGTGAACTAAGATACCACGGCACTCTACCAAGGGTAACCAAGTGAGATTCTGTCTCAAAGAAAAAAAAAAGAAGACCAATATAACTCATGTGGGAGTCTCAGAAGGAGTTAAGATAGAGAAAATATTTGAAGAAATAATGACTGAAAACATTGCATATTTGATGAAAGATATGAATGTAAACATCCAGGAATTTCAAGAAACTCCAAGTAAGATGAAATAAAAGAGACCCATACTGATGCACATTATAATCAAACTTTTGAAAGACAAAGAGAGAATCTTGAAAGCAGCAAGAGAGAAGCAACTTGTCACATATAATGAATCACCAATAAGATTATCAACAGATTTCTCATCAGAAACTTTAGAGGAAAGATGGCAGTAGGTTAATATATTCAAAGTACTAAATGAAAATTAATAATCAATCAAGATTTCTATAGCTAACAAAATAGTCCTTCAAAACTGAAGAAGAAATTAAGACATTTCCAAATAATGAAAAGCTGAGGAAGATTGTTATCATGAGAGTTAATCTGCAAGAAATGTTTAAGGAAGCTCTTCAGCATGAAATAAGAGGCTGGTAGTCAATAACTCAAAGCTATAAGAGATCTCAATAAAGATAAATACATGGGCAATTACAAAAGCTAGTATTATTTTAAATCCACTTTTTTTCTACATTAATTAAGAAACTAATACCTTTTAAAAAATATTATTAGATTTAAAGCTAGTATTATCATAACAACAGTTTGTAACATTGTATTTTGTTTTCAACATAGTATAAGATACTAATGCATTTAAAATTTTTATTTTATGTTTTGGGTGCACAATATGTAAACATGTAATTTTGTGACATTATAATCAAAAGGAATGCAGAAGGAACTATAAGGGAGCAGAGTTTGTATATATTTTTAAAGTTAAGCTGGTACAAATTCAAACTAGAATGTATACTTTAAAATGTGAAATATAATCCCCATGGTAATCACAAGGAAAATAGCTATAGACTACACACAAAAGGACATGAAAATGAAATGTAAACATTTCAGTATAAAAAAATCCAACCAAACATAAGACTGTAATGTAGGAAATGAGGAACAACAACAACATAAAGCTGTAAAGCATATAAAACACGAATAGCAAAATGAGAGAAGTAAATCCTCCTTATTTGTAATTACTCTGAAAGTAAATCGATTAAACTCTACAATTAAAAGAAAGGCATCAACAGAATGGGTAAGAATTACATGATCCAACTGCATGTTACTTCTTTTAAAAGACTTAACTTAGATACAAAGACACAAATAGATTAAAAGTAAAAGGGTTGAAAAAGAACTTCCATGCTAATAGTAACTAAAAGAAAGCGGGGGTGACTATACTAATATCAGACAAACTGGACTTTAAATTTTAGAAGTTCATAAGGGATAAAGAAGATATTATGTATTAATAAAGGGTTCAATGTCCAATAAAGAAGACATAACATTTATAAATATTTATATACCTAATAACAGGTCATCAAACATATAAAGCAAAAACTGACAAAATTGAATGGTGAAATACGCCATTCTACAACAGCGATTAGAGACTTCAATATCTCACCTTCAGTATGGAGATAGAACAATCACACAGAATATTGCAAAAAAACAAGAAGACTTTAGCGGCACAATAAATGAACTAGGTTTAATAGATATACACAACACTTTACCCAACAACAATAGTGTGCACACTCTTCTCAAGTACACATGGGACATTTTGCAGAATACACAATATGTTAAGCCACAAATTAAATATCAATAGATTTAAAAGATAGGTATTATGAAAAGTATTTTCTCATCCCCTTTCTCTAAAGGGGATGAAATGAGAAATCATTAACAAAAGTAAACTGGAAAATATACAAAACTTGGAAATTAACACATTTTTGCATAGTCAATAGATCACATAAGAAATCAGAAGTGAAATTGGAAAATATTTGGAGATGAATGAAAACAAAAATACAAAATACCAAAACTTCTATTTATAATAGCATTGAAGAAAAAAATATGCTTAAGAATTAAACAAGGAAGTGAAAGACTTCTACGTATGATGAAAGCTACAAAACATTACTAAAAGAGGTTAAAGAAGACACAAATAAATGGAAACATATTCCACGTTCATGTACTAGAAGGCTTAACATTGTTAAGCTATCAAAGCTTCCCAAAGCAATCTACACATTCAACACAATCCCTATCAAAGTGCTAGTGAAATTTTTCACATAAATAGAAAAGCCCATCCTAAAATTCACATAGAATCTTAAGGAAGCCCAAATTGTTCAAATAATCCTGAAAAAGAAGAACAAAGCTGGAGGACTTATATTGCTGATTTCATAACTTACTATAAAGTTATAATAACCAAAACACTATGGTCCTGGCATAAAGAGACATATAGTCCAATGGACTAGAAGAGAGAGCCCATATATATATTTGACATATATAGTCAAATGATATTTTTATAAGCCTGCCAAGACCATCCAATGGGGGGAAGTACAGCCTTTTCAACGACTGGTGCTGGAAAACTAAATATATCCAAAAGAATGAAGATAGATCCATACCTAACACAATATACAAAACAAACAACAAAACCCAAATAAAACCCTCAAAATAGAACCAAGTTGTAAATTTAAGAACCCAAACAATGAAAATATTAAGAGAAAACAGGACAAAATTTTCACAACATTGGATTTAGTGATGATTTCTTGGATAGGACAACAAAGATAGGTAAGAAAAGAAAAAGTGGACAAAATGGACTTCATAAAAATTATAGTTTTGTGCATAAAAAGAAACTATGAGCAGAGTATACAGGAAACCCATAGAATGGGAGAAAACATTTGTGAATCATTTATCTGATAAGGGCTTGAGATCCAGAAAATAGCAATAACTCCTGAAAGTCTACAACAACAAAACAAACAGCCCAATTCAAAAATGAGCATAAGACTTGAATAGATATTTCTCCAAAGAAGATATTCAAACGGCCAATAAGTATATGAAAGGTGCTCAATATCTTGGGCAAAACTAGGGAAATTCAAATCAAAACTACAATGAGGTATTACCTCACACCCATTAGAATTGCTAC
>CAUYON010108431.1:0-34186 GCA_963573935.1 Arctocebus calabarensis
CAATGTCTTTATATAGTGATCAAGAAAATGCCATGAAGGCTATCTGTAACAGTATGATCAAAACATTTCTGAATGTATATGAATCGTGCCCTGTGATTGCACCAATGTACAGAATTATGATTCAATAAAATTATAAAAAAAAATGCAGTTCAAAACAATAATGAAGTATCATTTTTTTCCCCATTAAGTTGGTAAAATGGAAAAGCTTGATGATTTCCAGTATTTGTCCATAGTGAAGGGGCACTCACATATACTGTTGATGGAGCCATCCACCGGTGAAACTTTTTTTGCAGGGCAATTTGGCAATATCCAACAAAATTTAAAACTTTTTGGCCCATCCATTCTATTATTAGAAATTTACTCTCTGCTTATACTCCCCCAAATATGCCAAGATAGATATATGAGTTTACTAAAGAGTTATCTGTCATGTCAAAAAACTAGTACCTGTGAGCGAAGAATAAGGTTAACAATCTATGGCACATTCAAACAGTGGGAGGCTGGGCAGCAGTTGTCCAGGGTGGTTTGTTCGGTGGGGATTGGTGATTTAGTACCTCCCAGCTATGTTGTCAAGGGACAAACACAAGGTGCAGAACAGAAGATAAAATAACACTTTTGGTGTAAATAAAACATGGTTCTAAACTTTTTTTTTCCTGGAGGAGTAACAAGAAACTCTTAACAGTGGTCCCCTGTGGAGAGATGCAGCTGGGGGCTCAGGTGAGCCACCCACTCCATCCTCTCCTTCTGGGCTCTTTGTATTTCCTGACCAGGAACATCTAGTTCTTCTTCTTCTTCTTCTTCTTTTTTTTTTTTTTTTTAACATTAACAGAAGTTATTTAAGCAATGAGATTAAAGGCCATTTTTGTTTTCTTCACCCTCATATGCATTAAAAATCTGATAACTGTCCCAACGTTATTGTAAGATCCAGTATTAACGATATTATATTCGCATTCAGGAGAGTCACACACACGAGTGGAAGCAGGCTGTGTGCGCCAGAGGACCTGACAGGAAAGATTTTTTGAATTACCCTAGTGAGTTTCTTTGGCAAGCCCAAGTTGTTCTCTTCTGGAGATAACCAGAAGAAAAAGAAGAAACGGGCTTGGGAGGTGGAAGGAGACAGTGGAAGTACTGGGAGAATAGATATTTTTATGCGCAGCCTCAAAAGCCACGAGGGGGACCAAGGCCAGTGCTGCAAGGGTGTCCCGCACCTTGCAGATGACAGAGAGTGGCAGGGACGTCAGGACAGCTGTGGGAGGAACCCAGTGAGAGGGTCCCACTGAATTCAAGGGGCATAAGCAATAGCCCCATGGGTGACTGGAAAGTTCTGACAGCTACTTCAGAGGGGTGGACATGGAGTAACTCTCCCCACAGGCAGGGAGATTGAAGGAAAAAAAAAAGTGCCTGTTTTTTCATCCCAGTGGCCAAGTTTATTTTCCCATGGGACGCTAAGCTACAGATTCAGGCAATCCCTGTCCCCTGTACCACTCAGCACAGAGCTGCTGTACAATAGGATCTGTTTATGGGACCATGTGCTCAAGCTGTCCTTTCCTATTCCTAACAACCTTATCACATTTCACACAGGGCCCTGCCAAACTGCAGCCAGGTACTCTTCAGAGCCTGAAGTCTGCTAGCAGAAGTTACTTGTACATGCAAAGAAGTTCAAAGAGCTCCTCCTGGAAAGCCTGACCTATTTCACCAGTTAGGTGATATCTGAGCAATAAAGATTCATTTGAATCTATTAGATCAAATGTAAAAATAAAATTAAAATTAATTAAAAATAACAGCATACAGCTCCTTGCAAAAACACCTTTGATGTGCATTCAGCACATTGAATGGCCAAAGTGAGGGAAAGCAATGAGGTTTCAATTATCCCAGCTACTGGCAGAA
Source organism: Arctocebus calabarensis (assembly GCA_963573935.1). Taxonomy (NCBI): domain Eukaryota; kingdom Metazoa; phylum Chordata; class Mammalia; order Primates; family Lorisidae; genus Arctocebus; species Arctocebus calabarensis. The sequence goes on from CAUYON010108431.1 coordinate 1,885, forward strand.
AGAGATAACATGGATAAAAGAAATCCACAGATAATCAAAATTAAATATCCTTTATTCTTTTTCTCCATTTCAACTTCGTTCCTAACACACTCTTGTGAGGACGTCTAAGGAATGCTCAGATTTATTTAATCTTGTCTTCTGTCCCTTTTTTTACTGAGGCAGAGGTAGCCTCCCTGGAGAACTTCCTACATGTCAGAACAGAGCTGGCCTGGGTGACTGTGTTTGCTCCTCCAGCTCCTCTCTCTGCTCGTTCCTGCCCTTTTCGGTGTCCTCTCACCTTGACCTTTCGGGTGATATCAATGCTACCCCTTCCCCTCTGATTCTAGTTGTGTTTAGACAATGGGAGGCACCAGCCTCAGAGGACAGGAGAGAGAGACTGAGGTATATATTTTCCTGCTGGACTATGGGTTAGTGTTGGCTTCTTCCTTCTTCCTAAAGCCATGACTCTTCTACCCTCCTCAGTAACTACTTCCAGCCCTCCCCACTGAGGTCTGGAGGGTGGGAATTGTCCCCTACAGTTGCTCATCCTGTGTGGAGACTATCTGTTAGTGGTTTCCCCAAACTGTGCCCTTCATTAAACTCTCCTCAGTTACTCCATTGGAGCATGTTGTAAGTTTCTCACCCATACCATTTATTGTTTCATTGAATGTCCTCATTTTCCAGGGGAGTAGTGCGCCTCAGAGAGCTTGACTGATTTGCCCACACCACTAAGGAATTGGCAGAACCAGAATCCCAAGCCATGACTGCCTGATGTTAAAGCTTGGAGATCTGACAACTTGATTCCATCCCTGAGAATACACACTGATTGGTGTGAATTTGCAAATGGTGCCAAATGCAAGAGAACCATTTGAAAGTTGCATCTCAGTTGAAGGGATCCAGAAGGCTGAGTCCTTAAGACAGTCCATGCCAGGTTTGTCTGGATCTGTTAAGAATCCTGCCCTTTTTATCAGTGACTTCATCTCTTGAATTCTACCTCCTAACCTTCCCCAGATGTGGCTCCTGGGCCCTGAACCATATATAGGCCACCTTCAGATCTCATGGAGATATAGGACTTTCTAGGGATGGGGTTTGGCAGCAAAGGGAAAACTCAGTTATGTAACTAACCAGTCCTCTTGTGTCCTTATTCATCTCTTCATGTGGTCACTGTACAATTCCTAAGGGCCTGGGGAGTGGCCCAGATGAGCAGGGAATGGCAGGAAATCTGCAGAGCTCACAGTGTGACCACAGTGGATGGCACCTTACCTGGCCACGATCAGTGGCAAATGCTTCCTGGAGAAAGCAGCCCTTGAGCTGCATTTTGAAGAAGGGGGGTACAGGACAAGTACAGTGAGTGAAAGCAGGGGCATTCCAGGCACAGGAGGTAGCCAGAGCAAGAGATGACATGCACAGAATGCCAGAAATTGAGCATTTCTCACCATGGGATGCGTCCAAGTAGTGGAGATGAGCTGGAGGGGCACACAGAGACAAATGATGGTGGTCCTGTTCCATGTGCCAGGCCTCTGCTATAAGACTGGGGCCTGAGCTCTGGGCCAGCTGAGTAGCCTCTCAACCTGATACACCACTTCTTTTTTTTTTTAATTAAGTTTATTTATTTATTCATTTTTTGTTGTTGTTGCAGTTTGGCCAGGGCTGGGTTTGAACTCACTACCCTTGGTATATGGGACCAGCACCCTACTCACTAAGCCACAGGCACCACCCCCTGATACACCACTTCTTAAAGAACTTATTTAAAAATTCATAAGTAAAGAAAATAGTTCAGTGAACCCCTATAGACTCATCACTCAATTCCTTAATTTCCTCCACTTTTAGGTCTAGACTGGACCTAGTACCTGGAGCTCACCACGCCTGCAGGTGCAAAGGTCCTCAGCTAGGGGGAAGGACACCAGACCTGGTGCTTCCTGGAGCCTGGGAGAAGTGATGACAAGCACATACTGATCCACCTGCGCTGTGGAGAGAGAGAGAGATGGCAAGGGGCCCATAGCTCACGCAATGAAAATAACAAACTAGAAACAATTGACACATGGGCTTCCACTGAAGGGTGAGCCTCCCCAAGTGGCAGTTTCTGAAGTAAAAGAGAATACAGAGGCTCCCAGCACAGGTCAGGCAGAATCTCCACCTGACCCATTTTCAGGGCCACTGCATGTGCTGTTCAGAGGGGGAACATTTCAAACTGAACTCGAGACTAAAGAGCATTCTAGCTCCACACATGCTATCATTAAGAATCATCACAGATAATGTGGTTTTAATTAGAAGGGTTGTGATCCTGGCAAACATTCAAAAGGCTTGCCATCTGAGAATCCACTGGCTTCGTGGGTGTGAACAGGCTGCATAACACAAGTCTGCTCAGGCAGAAGAGTTCAAGCCTTCCTCCAGCAAACACCTGCAAGGTGAAGGCATAACCTGATCCGTGGTACAGACTAGGCAGATGGAAAATTTGGTATTATCCTCCTTAATTTACTAAAGAGAGGAGACAGAGGTTTGGAGGCTGGTCACATGCTGAGGTGAAAAGAGGTTTGGAGTCACACAAACAAGCTTCTCTATCAATTACTGATAGGAGTCTTTGGACGGATGCATGACATTTCTAACCCTTGGTTTTGTCACATGCAAAGTGGAGACAACTCCACCTACATTCTGCAGGGTCATTCACAGGATTAATGTCCCTCCACACCGGGACAGGTGATCCAGCACACAGCGGCTGCTCGGAAAGCATCGCTTCCTTCCCTTTTCCTGCCTCCCAGCTAGCAGGGAGTGGGGCCTCCAACAAACCTGTGCCCCATTCAACAGCCCTACACAACCTCTCATCCTTCATCTGTGAGTACCAAGATAGGGCTTTATTTCATAAGGGTCAAGTTTGTAGTAAGCAAAAGTGGCCTTGACTTGTAATATGCCCTGTTTCCAAATGTGAGATGTTTGCTGCCTGCAACTCTAAATCCTCTCAGCCTCCTGCACCAGGGAATCTTTACTGACAGAGAATCCATTAAGTACCAATAAATGGCTGGGCTTCTGAGCACACCATGCAAGCCCTGTCTGCTAATGGAGCCAGGGCTTAGGTGCATGCAGTTATTTCAACCAGGGAGGCTCAGGCAAAGCTGTTTCTCTCTTTGTAAGGAAGTGTTCCCTTACCGGCTCCCTGGCTTGCTAGGATGATGGGTCTGTCATTTATTCATGCAAGCCGCCCACTTCTCTAGGCAGGTGAATCATCTTCATGCTCATCTGAAGGGAAACAAGCCCAAGATGAGTAGTCTGAAACTGAGTTTCTGTCCTGTCTCCACCACCTATGAAGCTGTGTGGCCAGCAATGACTTCTTGACTTCTCTGGTCCATTCCAAAATGGTGATGATCTAATTTATTTGGTTGACAAACACAGACCATCCACAGTGTGCTAGGACATGCACTCAGTGTTAGGTGAGCTCACAATTCTTAAAGAATTCCTAGCACAGAAGTAGTTGGCAAAAAGGGGGACACTGCTCGGCACAATGGAGGGTTTGGTCAGACTACATTGCACTGCTTGGCTGAGGATCAAGTACGATACAGGAAGTAAAGAGTAAACTACTGTTCAAAAGTAAACTAGTATGCATTCATCTTTCTGTGTGTCTACCCATTCATACACTCTCTCATCCATCTATCCACCCAATTCAACAAGAGATATTTATTAATTGTCCATTATTGTGCCAAGCCCTAGGCAGTAGACAAATACCAGTGAACAGAATATATGAAAATTCCTGCCCTCCTGGAACTTACATTCCAGTGAAATCCATCCATCCACCCATCTGTATGTCCATGAATTCAATCTCCAAGTATCCATCAGACACCTACTATGTACTCAGCTTTGCTCTAGGCACTAAGAGGATATTAAAAGACATAAAAATTCCCAACAACTTTATTGTGCGGTCATGTACTTCAGTGACCCAAAGGGGGTTGGCACCACATTGCCTACAGACAAGATCCCTGGGTTCTAAGCCATCCCTTCCCTTTCTCAGACCCACCTGTTGTATAGCTCTTTGAAGCAGGAAACAGTTAAAAACCAAATTAGTGGGACAAACCAGCCAGCACCCTCTGGAGGGCTGTGGGCAGCTGGAGAAGAGGATCTTTATGAGGAGGGTCACAAATGTTTTGTGGACTGAACAAATCTATGCACCGGTGAACACCATTTTCTCATGTGAGAATGAATACTGTTGTGACAAATTACAACTTCACTCAGAGCATCAGTGAAAGACAGTAACTTCCAATCATGACTTAACATCGGAGGTGGGATCAGGGTTATGGGGACCAGTGCCACCCTGCTGGGGTGTGAGTGCCACCTTACATTTCACTCCTGGGCACCTCACTTTGTCTTGTCATCAGCAGTATCACAAAGGAACCCTTCCATAAACACATCCTCTCTACCTAGAGATATGCTATGTTGTATACAATATCTTCCTCAGCTTTTACAATAACCCTATGAAATAGATATTAAGGAGCTCCATTTTATAGGAGAGTATACCTGGGGTCATTCGGTCATGAAATTCATGCGATGGAGACGTGTCTATTTTCTGACCACAGAGTGCACCCAAGGGGAGGACATCTGCCTTATTCCCCCTGTGGCCCAGAATGCAGTGGGAGGAGCCCAGAGCTGACATATACTCCTCCCAGGACAGGACCCTCCCAGTGTCAGCTTAGGGCTCTCCAAAGACTGTCCCTTGTCCTCACCAGAGGGCTCCTCACTCCCCCTGAGCGCCACCTACTTCTAACACAGATTGGCCCAAGGTTCTTCACAGGACCCAAAACCAGACAATGCCAGCCCTCCGCCAGCCATCCCATCCCCCTCTCCCTAAGCTTCTTGATCAAAGGGACACCTGGGCTATGAAAATGATGTTTCCTGAATCTTGATATTTTTTCTTCTTGGAAGCAGAGAAGAAAAAAAGGGAGAAAATGAAGCGATTTAGAGAGAGCAGCCAAATCAATTGGTAATAAGCCAGGGTCTAAAGGGGTTGTAATTGAATGACAATTTGCCATGAGGTACAAGGGCCAGTGCACCTGTTTGCCTTGACCTGGCAGGTCCACATGGGTGGCTGTCTTATGGGTAATTTCTCACATGAGATTTGTAGATTGGACTCCATGTACAGAAAGCTCCCTAGGTAATTCCTCCCCTACTGCTGAACGTCCTCCTGGCCCTGAGTCCAGGCATAATGCAATACCTGGTGATGGACCTCCATATAAAGCCCAGTGGACCTAACAGAACTACCTTCAGGTTTCAGGGATGAGGAAAGCTCATAGAATTCATCCCCATAAACCTGCACCAATTCCTGCGCCAGGGACCATGGAAGGGAACGTTAATTAGGAACTCTTAATTAACTCTGTTCCCACATATTCCTTCATTTAATGCTCACTGTGATCCCATTAATTGCTAGGGGAAAGGGCACATGTTTCTTTTTGAGGCGATGAAAATGTCCTACAAACTGACTGGCTTGGCTTGGTTCTGCTCCCACCCCACTGTCAGCTCCTCCTAGAGCCCCATATTGGGAGTGGGAAGTGCTGCTGGACATGGTGACTTAACATTTATTAGGACTGTTTGTTCTTTAGGAGGAGAGGTGCTGTGGTTCTGGACATAGACCATTTAAAAAACACAGATCTTGACAAAATAAAGCCAGCCAGTGTCTTCTTCCTCCACAGCTGCTCGGATTTCTTCCCTGACCCCCAGAGACACATCGTGGTGCAGGCTCCAGTCCCTCAGAAGAAAGATGCCGTGCTGCCAACATTTGGTCTCTAATAACCGCGGATGGATGGAGTCATATGCATGGGGTCCACGGGGACTCCAAACAGGGCTGCAGGGGGTCATGAGATCCCAGTCCTGTAAGGATTTTTTTATATTTTCAAAAAATAGCCTTCAGGATAGATTGCTTTTTTTTGAGGCAGAGACAGCGTGATGGAAGACAAAGCCTCAGAGCCAGGAATCTGATGATACATGGCGTATGAGTACCCATCATGTTCCAGGCACCAGGCCTGAGCCTTCTATGACACCATCAGTCTCAGATATGCACTTGACTCTGGAAGGTATTGGAGGCTCAGTTTTCTCACCTCCCCAAATGGGGCCAATAACAACGTCTGCCTCACTGCACTGCTGCTGTGGACAGTTTGCCCAGGCTCTTCTGCGTGTTCATGGAGACCAGCACTGATCCGATGCTCCAATCTGGACTTCTCTTTGAAAATTACCAGATTCAACAAAAAACATCTGGCTTAGGGCAGGGAGCCCCCAAGGAAGTGGACACCAGCCCTGACGATTAAATTACTACTACCCCTGGCTAGAACTGAAAACAAATTTTATAAGTGTAAACGGCTCGTTCCATTCATTTCCCCTAGCACTTTGAAGATCAGTCTCTTTCCCACCCCCATTTCCTCACAACAGCAAGAAGAGATGCTTCGGAAATGAGACCTCAAGATGTAACTCTGAAAACAATTTTAAAAGGAATGTGTAGCCCAGCAAGGGGTAGAACAGCTTGGAGAAGCAGTGCAGTATGTTCGGTTTAAAGAGCAAAACTTAAATTCAAATCCCAGCTAAGCTGAGGCTGGCTGGCTGTGTGATCCTGGACAAGTTACCTAACATCTCTGAATCTTTGAAGTATCTCAGCTGTAAAATGAGGGATAATGATAACTACATGGAAGAATATCTTTGAAGAATAAGTGGCATGATACATAACTGTGACTAATATAGTAAACAGTCACTGAATTGAATTGAATTGGATCAGCACATACTCTCTCTCCCCTCCCCAGCACCTTTGGTGAAAGCTCAGCTTTTCTAGCCCTCCCTGACCACCTGCCCAGCACAACATTCTTTTCCAGTGGGCTCAATGGTGAAAGGAAGATATAAAGCATTTGGCCAGACCGCAGAGCTCATTAACTCCCATGTCTCTCCATCTGCTATCTGTCAGGAACCCACTGCAAGGAGGCAGGTGACCAATAAAAGCCCTCCTGTTTCCCTTTGTCTCTGGGCCAGTGCGTGACAGTGCAAAGCTGTTCACAACCGTGGGTCCCTGTCAGGGCTCCACACTGGCCTTGTGATTCGTAGCAAGAGCAGGGGCTCTGCAGGGCTCAGGAAGAGGAAGCTGAATTCACAGCCAACTTAGTGGCAGCAGCTGGGCCCAGCTGGCCTCAACTGCAGGTCAAAAAAAGAGTCTCAAAACCAGCAAATGGCATTCTAAACGCGGTGGCGTTGAGGTCATTGTTTGCAGTACAGAAATCTATGATTCAGATGAGTTTTTTTATTCCTGAAGGCTGCTGAAAATATTGCTTGATTTATACAAGTGAGATGAGTACTCTGGTTATCCCAGGACCATGCCACTTACAGAAAGTCAGGTACAAAGAGGCCATGTAGACAGTAAATGCTCAATAAATGGAGCTACTGTCACTGCTTAAAATGTTTGCTAAGAACTCCTTTATGCTTCTTGCAGGTGTGACATGGGATGCTTATGAATTTCTGGGCAGCCAATGGGAAGCAATAAACATGATTAGTTTCACAACTCCCAATGCCTGCAAGTAACCCCGGTAACCCAGAATGAATACCACTGTTACTGGTATTAAAACTGGAGAGAGGGCAGTGCCTGTGGCTCAGTGGGCAGGGCGCTGGCCCCCCAGACCGAGGGTGGCAGGTTCAAACCTGGCCCTAGCCAAACTGCAACAACAACAACAAAAATAGCTGGGAGTTGTGGCAGGTCAGGTGCCTGTGGTCCCGGCTACTTGGGAGGCTAAGGCAAGGGAATCGCCTAAGCCCAGGAGTTGGAGGTTGGTGTGAGCTGTGTGATGCCACAGCACTCTACAGTGAGCTGTAAGATGAAACTCTGTCTCTACAAAACAAAACAAAACAAAAAACTGGAGAGAAATATCTTCTGTAGGTTCTTCTAGAACAGACTTTGTATAATGTGAAGAAAAAGGCGTTCAGTAATATCCCTGCAGGAAATGCAAAGGCTGAGTTCCTGATTTTGACCATGGCCCATACTTATCAGTATCTGATGGCAAAAAAAGGCTCCCCCTTTCCTTGAAACACCAAGGTGATGGTAAAACAAGGGTGGCGTGGAGGCTTTGCAATCTCAAGCCACTGGGGTCCCACATCTATCTTGCACATGTTTTGTCACTGGAGGAATTAGAGTATTATTAATCAACCAATCAGTCAAATCAGGCTTATTACCATTAAAAAGAGAAAGTAAGCTTTATTAATGCAATTATAAGGCATTTAAAAAACAAAGGATTATTATTAAAACTTGAGCCTGGCAATCTTCCAGAGTGGTAAACCCACAAGGGCTTTGTTCTTGAAGAGGCAACAGCAGTCATAGGTCCCTATCTTCTGCTGTAGACCATGGGCATGCCTCCTGAATGTTTGGGGCAGGCTTGGAGGGCCCCCTTTGGAGAAAGCTTCAGTGAGTTGGGGGTTAGGAGGCTGCAGTTTCCCAGCTATTAATATCCAAAATTGAACTGAAATCACTGGTTAGGGGTTTTACAACATACTGGGACCCCATTTCCAATTCAGATCAACTGAATCAGAATCTCTGAGGGTAGGGCCCTAAAACAGCATGTTTGAAAACTGTTCTAGGTGACTCTAGAACACAGCAGAGGCTGCTAACCAGGACCTGGATGCCTCCTAACTCCCTTCTTCCTTTGGTCTTGTCAACACTTGGGCTTTCTGGCATCCAATATACCTGAGCTTGAACTCTCAAATGCAAATGTCTGCAGATTGCCCACAGGTAATCTAATGTGTGAAGGGAGACAAGTCTAGGGCCAAATTGCTCAACTATTTTGAGACTAAGCATAACACCAGCTAGGTGAGGTCATTTTAAAAGACACGGTACAAGAAAAACTACATGGCATGTGCAGTCTACAGGCCCCCATTTGAGATCCAGACAAACAGAGAGATCCCAGTTCCCTGAAGGACAGTGGTCCCCAACCTTTTTGGTACCAGGAACTGGTTTCATGGAAGACAGTTTTTCCACACACCCAGGTGATGGGCATGGTTTTGAGATGATTCAAGTACATTACATTTATTGTGTATTTCATTATTATTATTACCTTGTAATATATTACAATGTGTTATTACAAGGTAATAATAATAGAAATAATTATACAACTCACCCTAATGCATAATTAGTGGGAGCCCTGAGCTTGTTTTCCTGCATTGAGGCGGTCCCAGCCCAAGCATCATGGCCTCAGCTCCACAACAGATCGTCAGGCATTAGACTCTCATAAGGAGCATCAACTGAGATCCTTTGAATATGAGGTTTACAGCAAGGTTCACACTTCTATGAAAATCTAATGTCCTTGCAGATATGGCAGTAGGAGAAGCTCAGGCCAGTGATTTGAGTGCTGGGGGGTGGCTGTAAATACAGATGAAGCTTCAGCGGTTCACCTCGTGCTATGCAGCCCAGTTCCTAGTAGGCCACAGACTGGTACCGGTCCATGGTCCAGGGGCTGGAGACCATAGCTGGATGGCTAGCTCATGGGCCAATAATGCATGCAACTGTATGCTTCTTGTTTCTTGTTTGTTCACATCAGGCGCCCCAGGCACAGAGTGGGCAATCGGTAAATGCTGAGCAAATGAATGACTGAGTGAGTAGCTAGGCCTCAGACATCTCTTGATTCTTCAGTTTGATGTCATGTAATAAAGAGTGTAGGAATCTGGGTCTGTACTGTCTATTTGGTAGCTGCCAGCCACGTGTGACTACAGAGCCCTTCAAATATGGCTAGTCCAGAGTGTCAAGTGCATATCACATTCCAAAGAGTTAGCATGAAGGTAAGAATTTAAAGTTTTCATTGATAAATTTTTACATTGATTACATGTTGAAATGATATTTTGAAAACATGTGTGAAAGATGTGATTAAAATTAATTTCACCTTTTTTTTTCATTTTTTAAAATGCAACTACCAGAAAACTTAAAATATATTTTTGTTGGCATGGGCTGCTCTGAGTCAGTTTGCTTTCCTCTGTTTTTCATGTCATCCTTGTGTGTGGTTTATTTTCAACATTTCTCTCCCACCAATAAACTCTATCCTCTCTTCGCCTCTCTTTCTTATCCTCTAGGATTATAATACAATAGTATGGGAGATGGGAGGGGACAAAGATTCAGATTAAAAAGCCAGTGTTTCTCTAGGCCTGGGAAGATAGTCTATTTCTTCCCATCTCCCACCCTCTGCTTAGGTTGTGTTTCCTTGTAAATGACCACTGTCTCAGCTTCCTCCCCCAAAGATTTCCCCTTCCCATTTCATACTTGGGGAACTCTAATTCATTCTTAAAGACCCCAGAACAAATACTACCTCCTCTGAGAAGCCTTCCCTTATTTTTCAGGTGGACTGAGCAGCAGCCCCATTTGCCTCTTCCTTTATGGAGCTCTTATTGCTGGTGCAATTTCTCTTCCAGGAATGCTTGTGATCTTTTCTTTCTTTCTTTTTTTTTTTTTTTTGAGACAAAGTCTCACTTTGTCACCTTGAGTAGAGTGCCATGGCATCATACCTCACATCAACCTCAAACCCTTGGGCTCAAGTGATCCTCTTGTCCTAGCCTCCCAAGTAGCTCATCACAACGCCTGGCTAGTTTTTCTATTTTCAGTGGAGACAGGGGTCTTTCTCTTGCTCAGGTTGGTCTCAAGCTCCTAAGCTCAAGTGATCCACCCTCCTCAGCCTCCCAGAGTGCTAGGATTAAAGGTGTGAGCCACCATGCCCAGCCAATGCTTGTGATCTTTTAACCAGTTGTTCTCTTTCCTAAGACTTTCCGCATACAGGGTTGGTCTACCCGTCTCTGTGTTCCCAATGCCTGAGTCCAGATCTGACATATGCTTAGTACATACTGGATGAATGGATGGATCTCAGTCACCAAAGGAAGTACCATTATTTATCTTCTTTCTTTCAACAGATATTTACTGGGTCCCTACTATATATCAAGCATACACAGGGAATATTGCAATGAGCAAACACACACATGGATGCCTGCTCTCACAGAGCTTCCCTGCTAGTGCCAGGAAGTGTCTTGCACCATCCTGATGCCCAGATGAATATTCACAAATGCTGTTGCTGATGAAGAGGAATAATAGGGACAGGAGGGGCCGCTGTGCCTGGAGCCCACCCTCCTGAGAGACGCGGGCCTTAGTCTTTGCTTCTGGCCTCACCAGGGGCTTCCTTAACAGAGTCTTTACAACCCTCCACTTACACTATGTACTTGAGAGTTTATGAGATGCCGTAATAGTGTGGCAGCAGGTATTTATTGGTTCTGATAAAGACAGAGGAGGCTCTGAATTGACCAAAGCATGACTTTTCACTTTTCTTACTGCACAGAAATAGTGACCAAGGAGATTGCTAAGACTTTCAGAATCATCTAGAAGAGTAACCATTAAAAACAAATTGAAGCCATTGCATTCATTAAACAAAGGATCATTAACCAGAAGGATCTTTGGCCTTCAGTACCACAGAGTTTTATGGGAGAGACAGGCAGATACATAAATCATGAGATATAGGCAAGGTCAGGATGAAGGCGCTGTCACCAGTAAGTGGGTGTTTTGGACACCCTGGGCCCATGCAGCACCAAGCTCCTCATCTCTCCTCCACCACTGCTTTTTCACCAATCTCTGTGACTGACCCCACCGGAAACTGGGAGCCATCTTTGTCACCTTCCTCTCTCTTTTTCACCATCCATGTGTGATCAATCACAAAACCTTAGTTCACTTCCTAATCTCTCTAACCATGTTTCTCCATCCTCACTGCCAGCACCAGAGTCCAGCCCACAATTACCACAGGCCTGGGCTTATTGCAAAGCCTTCGTGCCCCTCTCCAATCTCCGTGGGTCTTTTCTCGACACAGTTCCCACTCCCACTCCACCCCAGTGTTTTACAGAGGCTACCTAGTGTGTTCAGATCCAAAGATGAATGTCCTAAGCTGACAAGAGTATCAAAAGTGCTTCACCGCTCAGCTCCTAGTTCTTATCCTGAAAACTATGGCAGGATGAAGGTTGATGCTGGGTAAGACATACAGAACGCTAGAGTATAGTGTAGGGGTTAAGTTTTGAAGTCAGACACACCTGCCTTCAAATCTGAAATCTGTTGCTTTCTTGCTTTGTGAACTATGGCAAACTACTTACCATGTCTGGTTCTTGATTTCCTCATCTGTAAAATAGCATAATCATTATCTACCTCCATAGTATAGACTCACTCAACCTATATGCTATATACCATAGAGAACAATGACATATATACATTGCACTTAGCCCAGTATTTGGCACATAACTAAATTCTTTACAAGTTATAGTTGGCTACAAAGAATAAGGATTACTCACAGAAAATATTTGCTTCCTTAGGGAAAACTCTGATTCCTAGAGAACCCAGGTCCTGCTCCAGCTAAAACGCTTCATTACTGGACAGTTCCAGATGCCAGTCTAACCTCTAAATTGGTGGGTGTTTTTGACTGTGCTGAGATAACCTAATCCGCTTCTAAAGTAGCCGCGATAGAAGATTCTTTCCATTCCTATCATGGTGAGTGCCAGGAATCCCCCACATTTTTAGGCTTTGAGCTTCTTCATATCCATGTAAAGAGAGAAACATAATAAGTTATAAAATTCCCAGCATTCAAGAGGGAAAACCAAATTGTTTAGGAAAGGTGCAAACAATCCCAGCATTGAGACCAGAAAGAACTTTCTCCACTCTAAACTCACAGAGAAAATTTGGGGTAACACAAGAATCAGCAAATGTTTTCTTAACCAGCTAGGCTATAAATCTTCAGGCTTTGGGGGCTCTGTGATCGCTGTTGCAATTACTCAACTATTCTCTGCTAGAGCAAAAGTAGCCACATAGATAAGATGTTAAAAAATCATGTCTGTATTTCAATAAAGTTTTTATTTACAAAATAGCCAGCAAGTCTGTAGTTGACTAACCCTGGTGTAACATGGGCGTGACAACAAAAGTTTTGAGACACACCACATTATGGTCCAGTATTTCAGTTGCAGGAAACACAGCCGACAGCATCTTTTCTGATTCATCCACACAAGTTTCACTTTGCTTGGCTTACCAGGGTTTCTGGGAGGGCTCCGTTTATTTCCATCGGCATAGATCTTGTGTACCTCAAAGCTTTTGTAATGACCCACATATAATGCACATATAATGAACCACATTCCAGTTGTCTAATGTTCGACAAGTCATTTCATCTTTTGAACCTTACTTTCCTGTATCAAAATATGAGAGTTTGGGTCATGAGTGAACCAAATGAAATAAAATATGGACAATCCTGATTATTCACGGATTACCTTCTCACTAAAATATATTTGTAACCCTAAACTCAATACTCTCATGGCTATTTGTGACATGTGCAGAGAGTTTAAAAATTTGAGTCACCAAGATGTGACTTTCCAGTTAAGTTCGAAAAAGCAATGCTCTGCCTTCTTATTATGTAAACAAGTGTCCTTCTGGTAACCTATGTAGTATCACATTTTTCACATTTTTGTGCTTTTTAGTGACTTCACTATTTTAAATGTCCACCAAACACAGTGCCAAAGTGCAAGTGTTCTGAATGCAAGCAGACTGCGATGGAGAAAATGTGTGTGTGAGATGAGTGTCATTCAACATGACTTAGTAGCACTACTGGCTGTGAGTTCAATGTCAATGAGTCAAAAATACATATCATTAAATAAACAAGGTGCCTTTAAACAGAAATACTTATGAAACTAGATGATGTATTAATCAGTTGATGAAAATGTTGTGACCTGAGGCTCATAGGAATCTAACCCTGCTTTTCCCCTGGGAACAAAGGCTCAATATTCACACCTAGTTTATATAACACAGCTAGTGTGAAAAATGAGCATCACCTGCATGTGAACAAGTCCAAAGGAGCAGCTAACAATAATACTATTCTCAAATACTAGCACCGTGAGTTCTATAACAATGATATGATGACGCTGTTACTACTCATCATAATACTCTCATTTGCTTATGGTACAATAATGCTATTACTAATTACCATGTTAGTTTTAGTCTATGTGTGTTATTTAACAAGAGTGCTGTGCTGTATTACTGTTATTAAGTGGTTGTATCCAGAGTCAGCCAGAGAACTTGGCTGCTGCTTCTTTTCCCCATGACTTCCTAAAGAGGAAAAGACAAAAAACAAAAAGAAAAACAAAGCCTTCCTACAGACTATCTCCCAGGGGCTTCTGCAAACAGAAAGTAGACATGAAGCACCCTGGAGCAGGGTTTTGGGTGAAGATCGCAGCAGCATCTTCTAGGAAGGGAACAAGGAGCTGTAGCTGGTGAGGCCTTCACCTGCCTGGGTGAGAACGGGGCACTCTCTCCTGGGCCCCTCACCATGCAGGCCCTGAAAAGCCTTGCCCCAGCTCCTTGCTGCCCTCGTTAAAATGCCAGCCTGGTATTTATTTGTTTTCTCCCAGACAGATGCCAATTATAGGGGGCTGGGGAAAGAGACAATGGCCTAGATCTGATTGACAATGGCTGCCGAAGAAGGGGCCTCTGTGGCATGTTTAATGAAAAGGCAACTGTGGTTTTATTTCATCTATTTGATTTTAGAGTGTCGTTTATAAAAAACAATTCAACCAGCAGGATTAACTGCTCCTGGGCTTCCTGTTCTTCCTGCGGCTCTGTGGATGTCCTGCTGTCCCTTCCTCCTATTTTCCTCCTCTCCAGACTCCCGTGGGGCCACAGGGAAGCACAGGCCTGCACACAGACCCGGCCTGACTGAGACTCCTCAGTGTCCCTGGCCCCATCTCGCTAGAGGCACCATTCTTCAGGCCAGCACCTCCTGGTCCCTGGCCACCTCCAAGAGCCTTCAGGCTTGGTTCCCTCTCATGTGCATAGCTCCTGGAAGGTTCCTTCTTTCCAAGAGGCATTTTGGAAGTGTATAGGGTAGGTTTGGGTTATGAATGATCAGAAAGTGTAACCAGGGCTGAGTGCCTGCGGGTGAGCCCAATAAGGAACAAGCCATCCAAAGTGACCCCCCAGTGATTTTATTCCCTTTGCCACTTGGTAGCCAAAGCAATTTAGTTTCTAGTCTCACAATCTAATTACCAAATTATATGGCATATGAATTATATCCAAACAAATTCTGCTATATAAATTTTTAAAATCTAATTATCATACTTCCCTACTCAAAATGCTTAAATGACTTGGTTATCATCTCCACTGGATCAAGTTCAAACTCCTCACATGAACCTAGGATTTCACTGAGTTCCAGGCCCTTTATCTCCACAGACATATCTTCTCTCACTGCTTCCCACTAACCATGGCTTCCGCCCCTCCCCTAACACACTTTTCACTTCTATTCCAGCTCTGCCTACTATTCATGTTCTTTCTAGAGCACCTTCCATCTCACCTCTGTCCCCAACAGATATGCCTACTAATCCTTTGAGGCTCTGTTTTAGCATTACCTCTTCCAAGAAGTCTGCCATGACTCCTCCCGGGCTCAGGCTGCCTCTCTGTGTTTCCCCTGTACAATGTGCAGGCCGGTACTCCGACTAGGCAGTCCTAGGAGGGCAGGGAGCAGGCCAGATTCAGTCCCCAGCACAGGGCCGGGCTCACAGACTTAGCGGATCAGGTGGGAGAACAGTTCCCCTCCAACCAGACGCAGCTCTGCCTCTTCTTGTTTTGTGTATCAGGGCATAATGAAAGACTTTGTTTGAAGAAACATTCCCATGGTCACAAAAGGTTTGCAAATGTCATTCTAGGTCACTGAGTTTGTCTGCTGGAGAAACTGTGGCCTTCAGACTCTTTCATGGTGACTTCTGAAGGTTCATCAAAAATGTTTAGCCACTGAGCACCCCTCCTTCCCTTGTGTAGGGGGAAGGTCCTGGCTCCTGGGGGCCCTGCTTCAGCACCAGCTATTTATGGCAGAGGTGGTGAAGCCTGGCCCGTCAGACTATTCCACTCACAAGCTCTGAACTTGCCGGAGTGGCACCAGGGTGGGTTCCTCAGCCCACACGCTCCCCGAGCTTCCTCCCACTGGGCCCTAGGGTGGCACTAGGAGAATGGTGGCCTGTGGCCTGGAATTATGTCATGGCAAGACCACCTTGGAAAGAGGTCTTTGTGTTCCTTAAGTGATCAAACTCTCCCACGCAGGGAGGGAGAGAAGGGGATGCAGCCCATATTTACCACATACCGAGCCCCAACTTTGACCAGACACACACCAAGAGCTCAGAGTTAAATAAAATGACATGGAGGATCTCTTACTTCCCGTAACAACTCTACAAGGTGGTGAATTCTGTCCCCATTTTCCAGAAGACAAAACCAAAGCAAAGGGAAAATGGCAAAATGGGGATTTTCAGACCCTGGACTTCATGGTTCCAAAGCCGTTAAGTATTTTTGCCAGTTCTTGCCTCCCAGCTGACTTGCTCCATTCTGAGTTCCAGTCCCCAGCATTCATGCAAAGTTCAAGCTTAAGCAAGGGACACAGGTGCATGAGGGACAGGTGAGTAAGGTGTAGTCTGACCTCCTGCAGTCATAGGCTGCTCGGCAGATAGAGGGGGGGGGTCTTCATTCTAGTAAGAAGTAGTACTTGCTGAGGAGGGAGGCAAGAAGCCAGCATTTATTGAGTGCTCATGGTATTCCAGGAATGTTCTGAGTGCTTTACATATAATACTGATAATAACACCAGGGTTTTTTTTTTTTTCTGTTTTTATTATTCCTCCTATCACATAAGGAAGGATTTGAGACTAAAATGATTTTGTCATTTGTGCCTGATCATGCTGCTCCGAGGGCAACAGCATGACCAAGTTAGCACCAAGTCAACCTAAAAGCAAGTCCTATGCTGGACTTTGCTGTTATACGGAACCTAAGAAAAAGGACTTCCTGGGAAGAGGTAGCGTACTGGCCCCAAGTCGTCCCCAGTCTCTCTCTAAGACTCTTATGAGAATAGAAGGCAATTAATAGGAAATTTTTAAAAGACCTCTCCTGATATGTCAGTCCCATGATAAGTGCCCTGCTCCCCTTTTCCCCTCAGTGTGCTGTGAGTGTTGCCATGCCATACACTTCAGCCAGCCTCTGCCCACTTCTTCTCCATCCTGCCCTACAATGTTTGGCTCAGTTATAGTGCCTCCTCCAGGGCCTTCCAGCAGGCACCAATGACCACCTCTGTCTCTATACCCCCTGGCAGGCCTCAGCTCTAGGGGTTAAAAAAAATAGTTCTACCTTCCTGTGGAACCAAAAAAGACCCAATTAGCCAGTGCAACTCATATAATAAGAACAAAGCAGGAGGCATCCTTTACCAGATTTCAAGCTATACTACAAGGTTATGATAACCAAAACAGCATGGTACTGGCACAAAAACAGACAATGACCTATGGATCAGAACAGAGACCCCAGGGATGAAACCATCCTCATATTCTCATCATATTTTTTTGTTTTGTTTTGTTTTGAGACAGAATCTCACTTTGTTGCCCTGGGCAGAGTGCCATCATAACTCATAGGTACCTCAAACTCTCAGGCTTAAGCAATTGATCCTCTTGTCTCAGCCTCCAGGGTAGCTGGGACTACAGGTGCCGCCATAGCACCTGGCTAGTTTTTCTATTTTTAGTAGAGATGGGGTCTCGTTCTTGCTCAGGCTGGTCTTGAATTCCTGAGCTCAGGCAATCCACCTGCCTTGGCTTTTCATAGTGCTAGGATTATAGGTGTGAGCCACTGTGCCCAGCCTGGAGACCATTCTTCTAAGTACAGAAAGAATGGAAAAATAAACACGACATGTACTTAATACTCAATTGGAACTAGTCAATCTACACTTATGTGCACATATGGAAGTAAAACTCAATGGGAATTAAGTAGGTGGAAGGGGATATAAGGAGTGGGGTAAATTCACACTTAACTGGTACAGTGCACACATTCTGGGTGAAGGGCACACTTATCAATTGAACTTAAAATGTACAAAAGCAAATTATGTAACTAAAATGTGTGTATCCCCGTGTAACTTTCTGAAATTAAAAAGAAAAAATCAGAAGCTTATGAACAGTGCAGTGTTTACTAAGAGTTGGGCTGGGAGTTTTACATAATTATTTATTTTAATGTCACATTGTCCTTACCACTACTGCATGAAGCAGGTGTTAACATTACACAGAAGAGAAAACCAAGCATAAAGAAATGGTTGCTCAAGATAACCAGTCCATGAGCACAATGAGAATTAATTTGCTTGACTTTGAAGTTCACATTCTTTGTTTATCATGCCTGATGTTTGTCCAGCTCAGAACACCTGGTGCACCTGTGAAGGTAGGGATAGGATTATCTCTGTATCTTCTGAGCTGCATTACACTTGGCAGAAAGTAAATGCTTGCTAAAATTTTATCCAATAAATATTTCACATTCCTGCTTCCTCAGTGTTCAGCAGAGTGCTCTATATACTTTGGGTATCTAATGAAGAATTTTTCTTTTCTGAAAATTAAAACAAGTGTTTTATTAGTTAAAATTAGCCTTAATAATTTTGCACCTCACCCATACATACACCCAAAATACAACGCAGAGCTGTTCTCAGTGACATTTCTATTTCAATTTATTTAATAATTTCTTAAACCTCGGTTAACTTCAGGCCTAGGTAGAAAGTTAATTTCAACCTATTCTGAATTTTACTCTTTGCCCCTTCTGTGGCATGTAGATGGCTCTGGAGTTCTAGTGTAATGTGACAGAAATGTGACACCTCCAGCATTGCATTTGGAAGGTTCTGCTCTTTCTATGAGTGGCTTATTAACCTGATTATATCTGGTTAATCTCCCTGTATCTTCATTTCCTCAAAAAAGGGGGCTTTCAATTAAAGATCTGATGTTCTGTGAATGAGGCCAAAGAACCCCTGAGGTTCTAGTGAAAGATTTTTTTCAATGATGAAGATGAGTCTGCTTTTTAACTCCCTACCCCAATATGGCAGGATGTGCTCTAGCACCGTCCAGTCTTCCTACGGTCACCACCACCTTATGGCATTAGGAACGAGGCTCCTCCTGAAAGGACCAAATTCAAGTTTTGATTTCCACATCACTATCTACAATATAAAGTATCATGAAGAATTAATGAAACTGCCCACCTCAAAATAGTAAGAACAAGCGCCTTTTAGGTGCTATGTAACAATCCTTCCTATAAAGAAGCCTTTCTACAGAGAGTGGTCTTGTGGCTGGAAGAGACACTTTGGAGAGATACATCCAGGGGAAGAGCTGACTCTTCAAAAGTATTCTCATTCAAGTGGATTATTGAGAGTGTCCAAGGTAACCAAAGAAGAACTGAGCATGTGATACATATTGACTCCTAACTGCACGTGCACCCTGGGAGGAGGTGGGGTGTCAGTGGGTTAAGCCTTTACTTCACCCAGCAAGAAGGCAATGGGCACTGTGCAAAGCTTTGTCACTTTGGAGTGGTTTAAGCTTACACTATTAAATAACATGGAAGCAACCACAGTGGTTAAATATGATTGCCTTGGCGAAGCAAGTTGGGGGTTGGGGAATTTGCTTTTTATTATGAGATCTTCTGCTTATTTTATTCTATAATCCTTTGTAAGGATTTGATTTTAGACAAATAAAAAAATACTGTGTTTATGCCTTCCCTGTTCCCCCCAAAGACACTGCCCTTTTCCTGTGTTTTTGCTCAGCTACTTTTCAATCTGTAGCTTTCCGAAGTACAAGATGGAGGTAATGAAGACTCGACTGTGTGTTGTATGTTTATGCCATAAAGTGAGAGGCCTGGCAGCTATCATTTTAGAAGTTGTAGTGAATGTTAAGGAATGCTCCATATTCTTTCAACAAGTTCATTTTCTGACAATGGTTATATGATATAAATAATCAATAATGAGGCCAGAGAAATGGCCAAGAATCATAGCTCATTTACAGGGGAGTAATGGCCAGGTGTCTGCTAACTGCTTTGAGTAAGCGACCTGGGAAGCCTTCCATAAAGCAAACCCAATCCTAAGGACGGTGTGAAAGGTTAGATCTGTATTATCCAGGTGTCTATGTCCTAACGTGGAAGGTCTTCGTCAGACTGGCAGCCAGAGAGAAGAAAAGATCTAAGTTGGACCGTGCAGACACAGGTTCCCTGGCACACAGGCAGTGTCTCTGGCAATGTCCTGCTGTGTGCTGTGACCTGCTTGTGGATGGCCCCATGGAGCAGGGACGTGTGGGTTGACCCTGGTTAAGTTGTTCTACCTCAGCCTCTGTTTCCTTAGCTATACACATAAATTTTAAAATTTTCACCCTTAGAGCTGTTTTGAAAATCAAGTCCGTTAACACAGCAAATGTATAAGAATTGGGCAATGTAAAAACCAATCTCCCTAGCTTTAAATTTCCCAGATTACCACCCTTCAGTAGCTCCCCATTTCTTGGCAGATTAAATACCAATATAACAGGAGCCACAAATGCAGGCAACACATGTAATTTAAAATTTTCTAGTAGCTACCTTTAACAAAGCAAAAAGAAACAAGAAAAAGAAACATTTTAACAATGTTATACTTATTTCATCTGTAAATATATTTTATTTGTTTAAAATATTATACAATATTGGATATTGCAAATCTGGATCTTCTTTCAATTTCTCCAACTGGCCACATACTTTCTGGCCTCTTGTCACATGATTTTCCATCTGCTGGAGTGTGCCACCCAGCCCTCTACTCTACCCTCTGACTTCGCTGGGCTGACTTTCAAATCAGAGGTCACTTTCTCCTGGAAGTTCCCCCTGGCCTGGGTTAAGGAACCCTCTCTCTGACCTCCATAGTTTTTAGTGGGATGCTACTGAAACACATATTAAATAGGTTGTAATTACTTGGATTTCTTGGACTTTAACTCCATACAGATCTTGTTTACCAATGAGCCTTCAATGCCTATAATGTGCCTAGGACATAGCAGACACCCAGTAATTGCTTTGGTAAAAGAAAGTACCCTTTGGATATGGATCTGCTCCCCAGGGACGGTCCTTAGAGGAAAAAAAAAAAAAAAAAAAGACAAAAATATCAGTTTCTCCTCTCCACACACTAACCCCAAAGAACTCAGGCTTTGGAGTCAGGCAGATCTCTATTCAAATCCTGATTCCACCACTTAAGAAATCTGTCTCACCAAGTCCCTTTACCCTTCAGAGCCTTAGTTTCTACTTCTGTAGAATGGGGCTATCAATCTGCCAGGCATAATTGCTGTCCAGATTAAGCAACTAATATAAAATGGTCTAGAATAGCACCTGGCACGTGGTAAGTACCTAACACCCAATTTCATCAAATTAAAAGTAACATGAATTACTAACTAAATCATAAAATATATCATTATTTTATAAGCCACAGAAAAAAAGGAGAAAAATCCTCCTACAACAATGCCAGCTAAATGATGACATGACTTCAACTACACGATGTATCCCAATTTCAGAGAGGTTGAAATGTTAGATTACCCATCCTAAAATCAATGACATTGATAAATCACCCCCTCTCCTTCCACTTTTCCCCTGGGGAAGTTGCCCTACAGAACTCTTAGGCAAAGGATGCTGTGCTCAGATCTGTGTCAAATTGCAAAAAAGTTGTGAGGCTTGGGCTTCATGAAGTGCTCTGGAAACTGGAAGGAAAGGCAAGGCCGCTACTGAGTCTCCATCATGGACTAGCCACTTTCCTTACATTACTTTAACCTCTTCTCAAAACAATCTTATCCATTTTTAAGAGGAAGAAATGGCAGCTTAGAGAGGTTAAATTGTGCAGCCAGCACACGACAGAGCCAGGCCTGCCCCCCCCGCCCCACACACACACCTGTGTCCTGCAAAGTCCTATACTCTCCATCAAACTGAGCTGGTTTCTGAAGGCCTTGGCTCCGGAGGCTGCAAGCTGCTCCCAAAGCATCCTGGTAATGTGCTGTAAAAGCCCTAAACTCCTCAAACAAGCTCAGATCAAACCGTCAGGCCTGAGCTTATAAGATTTAATGCCAGGAACAAACCTTAAGACAACAGGTTCAGGAGACCCCTGCAGAGATCTGAGGAGGGAGCAGGGCCTGGTTCTCCAGGGGCAGCAGGCTGACAAGGAGAGGGCTTTGCACAGCTCTGCCAGCTCCGATACCCAGCGAGAGGGAAGGGTGTGGGCCTCCTCGGGGGCAGCGGGCTTCCACACTCTGCAGGTGCTCCCAATGTGGGAGGGGGAAATGGGGAAGAGGCTGAAATGGCCAGGCTGGGGCTGAGGGTATGTCTGGAGGGAGATCCTAGTGTGGGGAAGTTGCCTGAGATCATAAGTGCCTGCAACTCACAGGTCAAACGTAAACACCTAGATGGGCAGCAGGGACTAAAGACAAATGGCAAAAGGTCCCTGGTTAGACACAGGGACCAGACTGGCTCACAAGTCCAAGTGAGGGTCCTTGGCTCTCTCAAGTTTGCTGAGGCTGAGATGACAAATGCTGGCCCTGCAGTGATTTAAGATACAGGAGTTTTGCTCTTTAATTTAGTTTCCTTAGAAAGTTCAGCCTCTTTCCATGGAGTCCACTAAATCAGGTCACTGACTTCCTCATGGGAGGAAGTCTGTACTTAATGGGAGTTTCTCAAACCTTTCCTTTGTTTAAAGTAGCTGCCTCCATCTGCTTTATATTTATCCAGATGAAATCTTTGTAAAACAGGTAAGAGAAGAGCTGGTCTGGCAGAGTGGAACCCCCTCCTCTCCCAGCCCCTGGTGAAACTCCAGCCCCGGGCAGAAAAGAGATTAGAAACTCCTGAGCTGGCGCTTCCAGCTGTGGGACTGATGATTCTGCTATAAATTGGGGGTGGGGGGGAACCTAAATATGTAACAGCAGTAGCCTAGGAAAGCAGTGTTTTCCTCTTAGCTGCGCAGGAACACGACCTGCTCCCACACTTAGGCCCCATCATTCGCACGCACGTGACTTGGGCCAGGAGATGTCTCTCTGGGCCTCGGCCTCCTGGAGGGGGTTGTGAGGGCTCAGAGGCTCTCCCCCTGTGCTCCGGGAGTCCAGAAGACTCCCGCACTTCCCCACTTCATCTAAAACAGCTCTGCTTTTTCTCTATTTTATACATTGTAAATCCCTGTAAAATTTCCTTTGAAAATGGGCTTTTGTGGTCAGTAAAAGTTTGAAACCCACCAGACTGAATAATCTCCTAGTTCCCTCCAGCCCTGACATTCTCTGGCTATGAAAATTGGCGTGTTACAATCTATTTGCAGGAAGCAACAATTGTCAAAGTTATTGTACGGTGCTAGGTACATGGGAGCTGTGTGTGAGTACGGCGCTAGGTACATGGGAGCTGTGTGTGAGTACGACGCTAGGTACATGGGAGCTGTGTGTGAGTACGGCGCTAGGTACATGGGAGCTGTGTGTGAGTATGTGTTTTTTAATCCTTCTACATATACACGTGTATATATATATTTGGTGACTTTGTTTTTCAGACACAAACCACATGCAAACATTTCACCTGGAAAGTCTGGCTGTTCTCAAGGTATTTATATGCAAAAAGTGCCTGCAGGCAGAGTGCTTCTGTGCCAGCCGGCTAGGTGCTTTGCGCTCTGCAAGTGAGGAGACATTGCTGCCTCACAGCCTGCAAACAAGCAGAGCAATTGAGAGAAACACAGCTCCTCTGGGCAGGTGCCCATACCCTCAGCCGCCTCTTCTCTTGCTGGCCCCATCTCCAACCTCCAGGCCTTGCCTGATTCCTGCCCATCTCCCCAAAATATAAAAAGGAAGATAGAAAATGCAGTCCAGGAACTGTGTCCATACGGCCACACAATAGCTGGAAAGCGTGCACTGGAGACTGCAGGCTGCTTCAAGTTTCCAAAGGCTTGTTTCTGGGATAAAACTTCTAGACCCAGGTCCGTCCCTGTGCCACAGGTGCAGATCCAGCATGAGGGAAAATAGGAATTGCGGCTGCGTCTCCCGGGTTGACATCCTTTCCGGTCCAGCCTAAGTCCCCAACAGAGGGGAGCAAATGAGAGGAACAGCAGACCATGAATAAATCAAAAGCCATTTCTATTTCTCTTTGGAAATAGAAGGTTTTATATGGAGGGAAGGTAGAGCACACAGGCTTTTCTGACTATGTTTTTATTATGCCCCTTAAAAATGAGCAGATAAATAGACTATAAAGCTGAAAGATGCCCTGGAGATCATCTTGTTCACCCCTCTCAGCTTAAAGATGGGAACACCAAGGCCCATAATGGGAAAGCTTCTTGCTATGGGTCTTCAAACTGTAGGATCAGCTGGGCACAGTGGCTCATGCCTGTAATCCTAACACTCTGAAAACCTGAGCTCACAGGTTCAAGACCAGCCTGAGCCAGAGCGAGACTCTGCTTCTAAAAAACATAGCCAGGTGATGTGGCAGGCACCTGTATCCTAGCTACTCGGGAGGTTGAGACAAGAGGATCGCTTGAACCCAAGAGTTAGAGGTTGCTGTGAGCTATGTTGCTATGGCACTCTACCGAGGGTGACAAAGTAAGAGTCTCTCAAAACACACACACACACACACACACACACACACACAAAAAAAACTGTAGGATCAGAACCTAGACTGGACCTAGGCCCCAAAGCCTCAGGTCTCCTGCTGTGACAGCACAGTATGGTAAGAGATGAGGACAGGAGGGCTGCGCAGCCTGTGTGTGGGCATGGTCCCTATGCAAAGGAGGAGTATTGGGGCTACCGTGTGTGGCTGCTCAGGTTGCGCCCTGCACAACTGGCCCAGTATGGAGTAAGTGGACCTGAAAGCCACTCTGCTCACCCAGCCTTATGCCCTGGTGAAGGACTGTCTGCCTGGAGGAAGGGCAGCCTTTTCTAATTTGCTTAGAAGGCTTCTAAGAGGCAGGGAGTGTTCACAGGAGGAGCATTGGAGCAAGACCCCAGTATGAATTACCGAGCAGAGAAAGGGAGGGCAGGTCTCCTGCAGGGAGGAGGACATGCTGAGGCCACTGTGAGGCACACAGGGACAGCAGCTCATGTTCCTCTCTCCTGGTCTAGGCCCAGCACCCTGTAACACCTGGGGACCTCTGTCACCACTCTACTCCTTGCTGCTTTTGGGACTCCTCTGCAGAACTCCCTGCCGCCTCAGCGGCCTTCCTTCCCTGCTCCTCCACTTGGCAGGGAGAAAGGAAGTCAGCCGACAGTGAGAAGAGGGGCCCAGCCCAACTGCTGTGCCTGCTCCTTACAACCACCCCTCCCTCTGTTCCCCAACTTCTGCTGCCTCAGGAAAGGGCTGAGGATGCTCCTTCTAAATACAGATGCGTCCCCTACCCTCCTGCCCAGCTAATATTAGCTCTTTTGTGGAATCCACTGACAGCATGATTTCCCTTTTTTGGCCGCGCTGGTGGGAATTCTGCTGCTCACAGTGAGGCAGGCTGAGCCAGCACAGGACTGGGGAGCACACAGAGCCAGACAGAGCGCTCCACTCCCGGCCCGGGCCAGGTGAGTTACGCAGCTCCTTTCCAGACATAAGATTTATGATACTGTGAACAGGGAGGTTTGGGCAATGGGTGGGGGTAGAGATAAGGATGGGCAGTGCCGGTTAATTGAATTTGTCAGCTTCCAGATGGAGGGGGCACGAACAGTTGTTGATAATTTACTCTGAGCCTGGGACACTGCTAAGGATTTCATACACATAATTTCCCTGAATCTTGAAAACAACCCCATGAGAAGAATAGAATTACAGTCACCCCTGAAGTCACCATACATAGGGAAATGGGAAATTATAGTTCAATGTACCCTTATTTACAAAATCTTCATTACAAAATTTTATAAAATATTTTAAAAATATTCTCTACATGTTGGCCACCTGTTTGTAAAATTTTGTAATGAACATTTTGTAAATCAGGGCACATTTAGCTATAATTTCCCATTTTCCCTATGTATAGCGACTTCAGGTATATCCTTTGGGACACCCTGGATTATCCCTATTTTACACTAAGGCTCAAAGATGTGAAAGTAACGTGGCCTCTGACAAATAGCTAGTCAATACAAAGATGAGATTTGAACCCTGGTCTTTGTGCCTACGCTTTTTACCATGCGGTGGGGTCTATCTGCTTCAACATTGGCAGAAAATGTTCTGAAAATAATGTGCACCTGCTACTTCAGTACTGTCCATAGTTAGGATAGGGGAAACAAAGTCTGGGGACATGCCTGTGGCGTCTGCCGCTGTCAGGATGTCATGGAGGAACTGATTAGGCCTGTTTGAGCCTTGGTTCTCTATCTGGAAAATAGAGGGGCAGGCGCAGGAGTCCCCAGTGTGCCCCTAGCTCTGACTCTTGGAATCTGTATTCTTTTCTGGGGGTCTTTATTTTTGCTGGCCAGTTCTCAGCATACTGGCCCAGAAACACAGCCGCAAAGAGCACAGAGTCACACGGCGGCGGCAGAGAGCCTGCTGGATGTGTACTGACCAGAAGTCCCCAAGCAGACGGGCTGCTGAGATCTTAGCTCACCACCTTGCAACTCCTCTCTACAAAGTAAAAGAACAAAAAGGCTGATTCTGCCTGAGGCGGCACAGTGCAAATGAGGTCCTCCTGGTTTCTCAAATTCATTCAGAGGAGAGAGAATGAGAAAGCACATTTGAGAGCGAGGGCATAGATCTGGAGTGACCGTACCACATGGGGAGCCAGTAGGCATTGATTTCCTCCCGTTGCTTGTTTCCTCATGTCGTTCTGATGGGAATTCAGGGCAGGGGGACTTAGGAGCTCATGATGTCTAAGAGGCTGGCAAGGCCATTCACCGAGAAAGGACTCAACGAAGACATGTGGCCGTGCCCAGAAACACAAAGGTAGAAGCTTGTTTCCATCAGGACAATGAGATTGGCCAGACAAACTGACAGACGGCTGTCACACTGGCTTGTTCCCTGGCACCTGCGGAAATGTACCCATCGGGGCAGTCAGCCTCACTGTCCGCATTGGGATCACAGGCTCAGGACCAAAGACCAGGGCTTCCTTGCAATGGGGAAGGGGGTGGGAGCTCCCCAGAACCCCTAGGAAGGATTCTCTTCCCAAACTCCAGACATAGAGGAGGAGCTCACCCATGCACATAGCATCGGAAGTACCCAGCTCCCTGTCACTTCTTCTTTGTTGTATTTTATCAAAATTAAGCTGATAGACTTCAGCATCAGTTAAACTGACAGCAAACCCTTTCCTGGACATTTCTTTAAGGAAGGAAGTGAGCCTATGTGTGAGTCACTCAAGTGGCCCATGGCAGTCTCTCAGGAATTCTCAGCTCCCAAGTGCTGCTGAGTACATGTGTTCATGTGCACAAGTGACAGGCGAGCGCGGTGACACTGCCACTGTCAGGAAATCACAGACAACAGGATTGTTTCCAAGGTGAGGCAGAGGTCCCATATCCTCCAGAAACCATTAGAGCCTGAAGGGAAATCTAGGCACGTTCACACTTGCAGACCCAGGCAAGCGCACATGGCCCGGGGACGCAGACTCACCCAACATGTAGGTCTGAGCCCAAGCACGGGACAGAGGTGTCCACACCTGCAGACACTCTCATAGCCTCACATCTCAGACATGAGCTGCACATCTGAGGCTTGGCCCTCTCGATGCGGGTACTGGGGCTGAGGAGAGTGGCCCTTCCAAGCTGAAAGTCCCCCTCATTAGGGATGCCCTCGCTGGGCACCAGCTCTGGAGGATTCCCAATCCGATGATCTCAGAGAACTCCCAAGGTGTTAATATGTTTATTTTCACAGCTGTTTCCTCATCGCCTTCTGCCAAGAAGGCTTTGGAGTGAGTGCTCTGGGTAGAAGATGAGGAGGCCAGCCCTTGGGGAGCTTACCATCTTATGAAAGCACCAGCAGGTGATGCACTATTAAGGAAGGAGGCAGGCAGGCAAGGAGATGAGGATCCTTGCTCAGGTTCAAGTCGGCCTTTGTTGTCGGATCCCAAAGCCCAAAACATGCAAGCCCCCAGCAGTGCTTCACAGGTGACTTGGTTCAGGGCTGTCACAGACCAGCACCCCTGGGTCTCTCTCTCTCACCTCCCCCGAGTGTCAAGGCCACACTCCTTGAGGCCTGACCTCCCACCTCGTGTCCCACCACATGCCCTATACCTGCCTCCCTACTCACCGTTCCTGTGCCTCTCAATTTCTCCCACCCTCACCCCGACTCCCTAGGACTCCAGGGTCTTCCAGGTCACAGAGCTTTTGAGGAAACTTTCCCTCAGCCTTCAAAATGCACATCCGTTATCCCCTTGCTGTGGTTTGAATATTTGCATCCTCTCTAAAATTCACAAGGAAACTTAATTCCCAATGCCACAGTATTAAGAAGGGTGGCCTGTGGGAGGTGATTAGGCTGAGAACTCTGTCTTCATGATTTAGTGTCTGTTATGAAAGGACTGAGGGACCTAGTTGGGTCCTTCTTTTGCCCCTTCCATCACTTCTGCCAGTGTTCCTCCCCTTTCCAAGTATTACCTTGGAAGCAGAGGGAAGCACTCACCAGACACTGAACCTACTGCTGCCTTGACCTTGGACTTCAGCCTCCAGAACTGTGAGAAATAAATTTCTGTTCTATATAAATGATCCAGTCTTGGGCATTTTGTTACAGCAATGCTAACGGACGGAGACACCTCTCTTCTTCTGCAGCTTTTGTAGCTCATCCCCTTCTTCTCCCTCTGCAAGTCAGAGTTCACTGAAACCCCCCAAAGGCTCCCAAAGACCTCCTTCCTTCATCCCTCTGTGGCTGTCCCTCACAGTCAGCGGCTCCAGGAGGTGGGCATGTCCTACTCACCCCAGAGCCTGGCACTCAGTAAGCGATGCTGCTGGGGACTCTGCTGGGGGTAGACAGTTCCAGGACCTTGTTCTGCACCTGTGAGTCCCACAGCTTGCCTCTCCCACTTAGGAACTTAAAAGAAGCTATGGATGCCCTGTATGGTCACCAGACAGGGGTGGGAAGCGGTCCAGAGCACAGACTGCACTGGCTCTGCTTCCAGCACTGCCAGAAGCATGAGTGGCAGCCCCAGGACACATTCCAGGGTGTGATTCCCATCTCTCCATATCCTAGGCCCCTGGCCTGAGGCTCTTGCAGCTTCCTGTCCCACTTCACTGTCCAGCTCTTTTCTTGAGAAGCTTTGGGCATGAAATCTCATTAAGGACGCACCTCTCCCAGGATAAACTCTGTAACTCCTTGACACATAAGAGCTGCTGTGCTCTGCTCTTCATCTGGAGATGCCGGGCAGCCAGTCAGGGAAGGAGTGGAGACCGTAGCCCTGCCTGCTCCCAAGGGAAGCCCAAATTAATGAGTACCTGGTTGGCCCATGCAGCAAAATAAACATATAAAATGAAGTGATTTAAAATATTTTTTTCTTCATTGATTTATTTAGATTTCTAAAAGGTCACAGTCAATTCTTTTTTCAAAGGAACAGAAAACTGAAATGAGTAAAGGCTAGAAAATTGGAAATAAATTCAAGGGCAGAGACACTTGGCTGTCTTTATGTGTTAAGCATACCATCAGGCTCTGTGCAGAAAGAGGCCCCGGAAGAAGCTGCCCAGCCCTCCCGGAGCCCCCAAGGTGCAGGAAGAGCACAGCTTTCTTGTTCACACTAGACTGGAAAGGCAATTCCTCAGCACCTTTGGTGTGCCTAGAGACAGACAGCACAGGGACCATTACACTTCGCCCTCTCACCACTCCCCAGGAAACATAGAAAAGGGAGACTTGAGGAGCTGGATGGTTGGTCCAGGGCCAAGTGGCCAATGAGTGAGTTGGGTGCTGAACCCAGGCCTGTGCAGCTTCCTGCATCAATGGTTTACTTGCACAACAGGCTGGGACACTGTTAATCCAGCAGAGATTCTTAAAAGGTTCTAGAGAACGCTTTTCTCATTTTATCGTCACAACAACCCTACAAAGTGGACACCAATGTCCTTATTTTGCCATTGAGAAAAGTGAGGTTCAGACTTTATTCAGCTGGACAGCCAGCTTGGAAATAAAGAGTTGAGACCATGATTTATTATTTTTTAGTCTAATCTCCTGGGGATCTGGGGTGGCTCCTCTAGGGCCATGGAAAGGAGGAGCCACCTGATGACAAGGCTCTAGGAGGCCTGCATTCCATCTGAGAACAGTGCTGCAAGGGCTAGACCTGGCCTGTGTTACCAAATCTCATTGCAGTCCTGTCTCTCTAGTACCACTGGGCTCCTGTTTGGAAAAAATTCTAAATCCTTATAATCTGTCATGTTCCAGGATAAAATTCAGGCTTCTTCACAAAACACACAGGTTCTTTAAGATCGGACTTCTGGCCTTTCTCCAAATCATCTTTCCATTTGTTCCCTTGAGTCCATGTGACTGTTTCTGAAGGTGCAGCTAGACTCTGTTCTCACTGAGCTCCAGATTCTGCTTGGGCCTGTGTGGCCCTATCCCACAGCCCACGAGGCAAATTCCTAAGCATCCTTCAAAATCCATGTGGACCACACTTCCTATGACATTGTCCATCCCTGATCTCTCCTCCCTCTGCATTTCTGTGGCCCCCTTTTAGGGGCATGTAATAGCCATGACCAAAACTAGTGGTAATTCCTTACAGTGTCTAATGTCCCCACATACTGAGTGTTGCTTTGGGGCAAAGTCCCATATGGATTCCTTTCTGTGTGACTAGATACTCCAGTACAGAGCCTGGCATAAAAAAGGAGCTTAACATGTGATTGCTGAATGAATGAATGAAGTGAGTGAAAGGATACAACCCCCAAACTCTCTCCTTTAGAAATGTTCAGGGACGGACATTATTATCTGTGCTCTAGTGCAATTGCTGCATTTCAAGTGGCAAACTTCTTACTATTGGTTCTAACCAATTTCAGCCAGGAATATTCTATTTTACATGTTAAAAATCAATAATAACAAATACAGGACTCTTGTTTACCTGATGCCAAGCTATTGATATTTGTGGATACTTTTATTTTTCTAAGAGGCCAAGAATGGATTCCAGGGAAGATAATAGTGTAAATATGTGTCTTATTCAGCATGTAGCCCTGAGGCAAACTGGGTATCTATTATGGAAGAGAAAGTTTTGCTTCAAAGAAATATCCAATTCAGGCATTCATGCTAAAATGTTTAAAATTATAAAAAATAAACAAAAGAGACCAGGGGGAAAAAAAGCCTCTTCTGGCATGATGGTGTGAGATTCGCTGCCCTGCTCATAGAGAAATTTTCAGATATCTGGCTTGGCGCCCATAGCACAGTGGTTATAACATCAGCCACATATACCAAGGCTAGAGGGTTCAAAGTCAGCCTGGGCCAGCTAAACAACAATGACAACTGCAATAACAACAACAAAAATAGCCAGGCGCTGGGGCAGGCGCCTGTAGTCCCAGCAACTTGGGAGGCTGAGGCAAGAGAATCTCCTGAGCCCAAGACTTTGAGGTTGCTGTGAGCTGTGATGCCATAGCACTCTACTGAGAGCAACAAAGTTAGATTCTGTCTCAAAAAAAAAAAAAGAGAAATTTCAGCTATCGATCCAATGTCAACTTTCTGGTGTTCATAGACATTTTTCTGATATAAGCATGTGATAAGATATAACTGTGGGCTGTCATAAGCTTTGTTCTTGGAACAACTTTTTAAAGTTTTCCCCAAAAGAGGCGAAATTAGCATAAATCCTTCATAAACTCTTACAAAAATAAAAGAGGAGGGAATGTTTTCCAACTCATTCTATGAAGTCATTTGGATACTAATACCATATAAGAAAATTACAGATCAATATCCCCATAAATATAGACAGAAAAGTCCTCAATAAAATACTATTTAATTGACTCTAATAACATATAAAAAAAGATTATATACTACAACCAAGTGGGATTTATTGAAGAACGCAAGGTTGGTTTAACATACAAAAACCAATCTATGTAATATGCCACTTTAAGACAATAAGGGACAAAAACTATATGATCATGTCAATAGACACAGAAAAAGCATTTAACAAAATCTAACATACTTTCATGACAAAAAAATTCAACAACCTGTGAATAGAGAAAATTCTCAGTTCGAGGTCATCTATGAAATACTGACAGATAGTATCATACTTAATAGTAAATGAAATGTTTGATCAGGTCCCAGTAGTGTATTTTTGATACTGCTTCAATTGCCTGGGGAGTCCTCCTCATAAAAAATTCACCCAGGCCAACTTCTTCAAGAGTTTTCCCTGCACTTTCTTCTAGTATTTTTATAGTTTCATGTCTTAAGTTTAAATCTTTGATTCAGTGAGAGTCTATCTTGGTTAATGGTGAAAGGTGTGGGTCCAGTTTCAGTCTTCTGCAGGTCACCAGCCAGTTCACCCAGCATCATTTGTTAAATAGGGAATCTTTTCCCCACTGAATGTTTTTAATTGGCTTGTCAATGATCAAATAGTGGTAAGTAGCTGGGTTCATCTCTTGGTTCTCTATTCTGTTCCATACATCTATCTCTCTGTTTTTGTGCCAGTACCATGCTGTTTTGATCACTATC
>CAUYON010108433.1:0-41461 GCA_963573935.1 Arctocebus calabarensis
CCGAGTAGCTGGGACTACAGGCGCCTGCCACAGCGCCCGGCTATTTTTTTGTTTTGCAGTTCGGCCGAGGCCGGGCTTGAACCCGCCACCTTCGGTATATGGGGCCGGCGCCCTGCTCGCTGAGCCACAGGAGCCGCCCAAACTAATTATTCTT
The DNA here is from genome assembly GCA_963573935.1 of Arctocebus calabarensis. Classification (NCBI taxonomy): domain Eukaryota; kingdom Metazoa; phylum Chordata; class Mammalia; order Primates; family Lorisidae; genus Arctocebus; species Arctocebus calabarensis. The sequence continues at coordinate 155 of CAUYON010108433.1, forward strand.
ATTCAAAATAATTTTTTGGCTGGGCACTGGTGGCTCACACTCTGGGAGGCTGAGTCAGGTGAATCGCTTGAGCTCAGGAGTTCAAGACCAGCCTGAGCAAGAGTGAGACACCATCTCTACTAAAAATAGAAAAATTATCCAGGCTTTATGGTGGGTGCTGTAGTCCCAGCTACTTAGGATGCTGAGGCAACAGGATTACTTGAGCCCATGAGTTCGAGGTTGCCAACCTCGAACTCATGGGCTCAAGTGATGAGTGACCCAAGATCGCCCTACTCTTTCCAGGGTGATAGGTGACCCAAAGCCCTGAGAACTCAGCGTATTGGAGCCTGAGCAGCTCTGCATGGCTGTTCTTCTCAGTCTGCTCAATATCTCATGGACGCTGCTGTGTTCCTGCCTGCCCTTCATGGACACGACATCTCAGACTTAGGGGCCGGCTGTAACCAACCATTCGGTGGCAGCTATGTCACTATTGCCTTCTGTTAGCAGTCCAGACCCTCGAAAACATCCCTTAGGTATTTTTGTGTGCGTATAATTTTTGGCTGGGGCTAGGATTGAACTTGCCACCTCCGGCATATGGGGCTGGTGCCCTACTCCTTTGAGCCACAGGTGCGGCCCCATCCCTTAGATTTTCTCTTTTAGTCAGGAAGGTAAACAGAGCAACTGATCTAATTCCATATTTTTGTCCCAATCACTGCCAGAATTTCCTTTTGTTTCCACAGTAATTGGCTCCTGCTATTGCTTTCAGCCAAGTTACCCTTCCTTTTAAAGGGGAAACCATAGCTTACAACTCCTCTGTCTTTTGATCTGTGACTTTGAAGTCCTTTGCTGATTGAACAAAGTTTTTGTTTGTAAGAGTTACCACTTCAGACCATTTAAAAACATAAATAGCTCATAAGATGGAGCAGCCGCATTTAGAAAGAATTCAAGTGTGTGTATTTCTCTAGAGTTGTATGACCAAGTTTTCCCTACATGTCTCTCATAAAGCATGACCCTCTTTGTTGGGTAACTGAAAAAAATTCTGTCTGTTAGATATCAGCTTCATGTTGTTTCTGTTCCTTGAATTATTTCTATGCATCTTTTCATTTTTCCCTGTCGCATGAGAGTACGAAACCACTATCCTCCTTGCTAAGGTTAACAGGACCTTTTTAGGAGTCTGGGAAATCGTAATTATAGTAAGCTATGCAGGTGACTCCTAACATCACTCAAGTGTAGGTAACTCTGGGCTCCAGCACTTGTGTAATCTGATTCTGTCCCCATCTGTCTCCTTCCTGGAGTGGCCACACCTTGTGTGACTTGCTCTCAGCCCTTGCTTTTCTCTCCTCATCTTCCAGAATGATCGCCCAAACACTAAGTCCCCTGCTTCATGATCCAGCCTCCGTCCGTGTCCAGGACCTGAGTCTATGGAATCACCTTCTTTCTCAGAATTCACTTCTCTTCTTCATCTGCCTGGTGGGTATTTCCAACACATGTTTCACCATCACTCAAATTCTGCATGTCCAAAGGAACTCATCAGTCATCACAGCCCCAGAGCAGCTTCCCTTCGTGGTTTTCAGCTTTCTTTTTTGACTATCATTCTCTTATTCATCTGACTTCAAATCTGTGTCACCCTTGAGCCCACCTCTTCCCCACCCACTGTCCAACAGACATTTTGTCCTGCCAGTTCTCTCCACGTGGTCTCTTGGCTGTCTCTTTCTACTTTACTGCCATGGATGCCATTGAGGTCCACTTTACCCCTTGTCATTGCTGACATCACTCATCTCCCTGACTCTCATGTATCCCACATTGTCTTAATGCTGCATTGTCACCCAGATACAAATGTACTATTTTAAAGGTGAAAGCTGTCTGCTGAGCAGACTCTTCCATGCCAGGGCCAGTAATTTGTTTCTCAAAAGGCAAGAGGCTCAGGGGGCTGAATTGTAATCAGAAGGATGATGGAGGTATACGGCATCAGAGCAGAGAGTTAATTATCTATCTGGGCCATCTAATGGGATGAAGAGCGTTAGCGGGATACACCTGCCTCCAACCTGCACACTTTGCAGCACTCACACTGGCCATGGCATGTCTTTCTGCCACCCTCGTCCTGGACAGTACTTGAATGGACTCTGCTAATACGGAGTCTCTGACTCTCTGTGTTTCTGGGGCTGACCCCTCCTAAGCTGCCCCATGGAGATGTCAGCACAGCCACTTAGTTACCACTAAACCAGGTAGCTTTGTACTAGTTACCTTCGCGTGATCATACTGACCTCCTACACATTTATTATAAATTAAATTCCTAATCAGTAGCCTGATTCTCATTATTTCCAAATTTTTGGTAGAAGATAGAATCCTAGAAGCCACTACTTAGCAAGAATAGTGATACAATCACGTTGCATAAAATTAGGAAGAAATCACCCACCATCCTATATGCTAATATTATTAACGTTTTTGTGTGTTCTCTTTCTATCTCAATGTGCATTTTATGCCACTATAATTATAGTATATATCCATAGATGATGCTATGTCCTTCACTCCAACCTTTCCAGGAAAATACAGTAAAAAGCTGCAAATAGAAACAGAGCGGCTAGAAAACACGAGGAAAACAGACTCTGTGAAATAAGAGGCCAGATAGGGGCAAGCATAATGAGGAGCTAATAAAGTAGGAAATGAAAAATAAATTGTGCATGAAATGTGCAATAAAGTGACTGGCAAATTCTTTCTATAAAACAATGATGAAATTGGACAAAATTGTCACACATGTTTCTAGGCTCTAGAAATAATCCAATAATTTGAGAGGCTTTTATTGGTTAGGAAAAAAAAAACACAATTCATGCACAAACAGTAAAAAGGTGATATTTTTATCTGAAGATATTCTCATCTGCACTACCAGCCTGTCATGTTCTGGCATCTTGAGTGGTCATTAAGCAACTTCCCCAGAGGTGGCTTCTGCCCTCTGTTTGATTTGCTTCAGGTCTGAGTCTTAGAGGCCACCTGATGCTCAAACGATGTAGTCATGTGGTGCTCTTACTAGAGGAGCAGGCTGGTGGCACAGACCAGGTACAATCAGGGGTCAGATGACCAGCAGACCAGGAGGATCTCTTTCCAGAGACCATTCTCGGAGTTAAGGGAGCCTTCTCCCTTTCTTATACCTGCATTCAGTCCGGGTCAGTTGCCAGGTATTTCTTTCCTAAAGGGAGTTGTAGCTACTCTTGTAAGGGTGAGCTTTGTTTTCAGGTTTATAAGTTGCCTCTATGCTGAGGAGGTCTTGTCTCCTGCAAATCCCTGGGCCAGCCTGCATCACACTGTGAGTGGCACAAAGCACCAGCCCTTTGAGATGCTTGAGTGGCCTTTTAGTTATTATTGTGCTTCTAGGGCAGAGCTGAGATTACAGTCCAGGTTGGGGGTGTTGTGGATGGGAAGACGATCCAACATTTATTTATTTATTTATTTGAAACAGAGCTTCAAGCTCTGGATAGAGTCACCCTGGATAGAGTGCCGCAGCATCACAGCTCACAGCAACCTCCAATTCCTGGGCTCAAGAGAGTCTCTTGCCTCTGCCTACCAAGTAGCTGGGACTACAGGTGCCCGCCACAACCCCCGGCCATTTTTTGGTTGCAGCCGTCATTGTTGTTTGGCGGGCCGGGCTGGATTCGAACCCACCTGCTCAGGTGTACGTGGCTGGCGCCTTAGCCCATTGAGCCACAGGTGCCGAGCCGACAATCCAACATTTAAAAAGGATCCTAAACCCAGAGAGCTGTAGAGCAGGTAGATCAGCTCTTGTTGCTGCCTGATCAATGGGAAGGCTTCATACATGTACAGGAGTGCCCTGAGACAGTCCAAACTCTAGAATGCACACCCGGCTGATTGGAAGGCTGCATGCATGTGCAAGGAAGGCGGAGAGAGGCCGGGGGAAGGGTTGAAGCCAGCGGCCTTGAAATGCCTGAAGTGGGAACGCATTCTCCAAACCACACATGGATCTGTCAACACAGGGTGGAAGCCTTATGAGCCCGCGGTGTGTCAGCACAACATTTAATCAACCACAGGCTGAATATGAAGCCATCAGGCCGACATGTGGGCAAACTCTAGAAAGTGCGGTTAGAAAGTAAAACTAAGAAAGTAAAAATAATCAGAGATACTAGCAGCTTTGTGTCATGGAGGACAGAGACATAGCGGATTAAGTGCAGAGAAGTTACTAAAAAACAAAACAAACAAAAATCCAGCAACAAGAATTCTCAAACACACAAAAATTAGAATCTAAAGTGACTACAATATTTTATCTAAAATACTGTTTTCAGTAAATTATTATGCAAAGACAGGCAGAGCGATGGGGTAGGGAGCCAGAGGGTTTAAGGAAACATGTGGCCTTCTGGTCTTATGTGGGGCCTTTTGACTGAATCCAAATTTTACAGAACAAATCCTCCCATGAATAGGGGCTCATGTGAGAATGATGAAGCTTTTCTTGCCTCCTTTGGTGCTTAAAACAGAGCAATCTTGGGCAGCACCTGTGGCTCAAAGGAGTAGGGCGCCAGCCCCATATGCTGAGGTAGTGGGTTCAAACCCAGCCCTGGCCAAAACTGCAAAAAAAAAAAAAAAAAGAAAAGAAAAAAGAACAATCTTGAAATCAGAAGGCCACAGGTTCTTGCAGACCAAGATGTCAAAGCAGCTATTATAAATATGTTCAAAGAACAAAATAATACCATGTTAAAAGAATTAAAAGGAAATATGAACATGACAATAGAAAACATTAATAAAGAAAAATACAAAAAAGAAGCAAATTTTAAAACTATTGAAAGACTGAAATGAAAGATGCACTAAAATTCAAGTCTTTAATCTTGAATTAGAATTAGAATGACAGCAGAATTAGAATGGCACGGGGAAGGATCATTGGTCTTGAATATACATTTATCCACTTCAAATTTATCCAATTTAAAGATGAGAGAGAGAAAATATTTAAGGAAAATTAACAGAACTTAGAGACCTATAGGAAAATATCAAGCTTACCAACATAAGTATAATGAGAGTTGCAGAGGGAGAGAAGAAAGGGATGAAAAACATATTTGAAGAAATGACAGACAAAACTTTCTAAGTTTGATAATAAATATCCAAGAATCTAATGAGCCTCAAGTAAGGAATCTATAAAGTTATTAGAACTAATAACTGAGTTTAGCAAGGATGCAAGATACAAGATCTATATGTCAAAATCATTTTTAAAATTTATAGAAGCAAACAATCCAAAACTAAAATCAAGGAAACAATTTCATTTATAATAGCCCCAAAAACAATAACTAGGAATACATTGAATAAAATGAGATTAAGACTTGTACCCTGAAAATTATAAAATATTGCTGATAGTAGTTTTAAAAGATCTAAATAAATGGAACAATAGCCCATGTTTATAGATTGTAAGAAATGGTTAGGATGTCAATTCCCCAAAATTGATCTATGGATTTAACAGAATTCCTATAAAATACCAGCAGACATTTTTGTTGAAATTGATATAAGGATCTTGAAATTTTTATGGAAATGCAAACAAAGTAGAATTGCCAAAATATATTTGAAAAATAAGAACAAAGTTGGAACATTTACACTGCCAAATTTCAAAGTTTACAATAAAGCCACAGTAATCAAGAGAGTGCAAAATTTGCGAAGATATTAAAATATGCAAATCAGTGGAGTAGAATTCAGATTTGGGCAATAAACTATTACATTTCTTGTACATTGATTTTTTTTTATAACTAACCTTTTTAATTTGAGATAATTGTAGATTCACATGCAGTTGTGATAAATAACACAAAGACATCCCATGTATTCTTCACTTTGATTTCACCAGTGGTAACATCTCATAAAGCAATAGTACAATGTCACAGCCAGGATGTTAACACTCATAGAGTTAAGATGTAGGACATTTCCATCACCACAGAGATCCCTCCTATTAACTTTTATGGTCAAAATATTTCCCTTCCCTCTCACCCACTTCACCTCTTGCAACCATGAATATGTTCTCTATTTCTATAATTTTTTTATCATGAGAATGTTGTGTAAGTAAATCAGACAAATGACCTTGTGAAACTGTATTTTTTCTACACTCAGCATAATTCTCTGGAGATTAATTCCAGTTGTTGAGGATATCAATAGTTTTTCCTTTTTATTGATGAGTAGTATTCAATGGTATGAATGTACCAACAATTTGTTTAATCACCTGTTAAAAAACATTTTGATTGTTAACAATTTTTTGCTATTACCAAAATAACTGAAAAGAATATTAGTTTATAGGTTTGTGTGGGAACATAAGCTTATATTTGACTGGAATAAATGGCCCAAAATAAAATTTCTGGGTTAGATGGTCTCTGAATGTTTATAATTATTATTATTATTATTATTTATTGTTTGGGATTAATTGAGGTATAAAGAATTAGGTTATACAGATTGCATTTGTTAGGTAAAGTCCTTACTATAATTGCATTCTGCCCTCAAGAGTTGTGCCATATGCCAAGCATCCCCTTCCCACCTCCCTTCTCCCTGTTCCCTCATTCCCCTTCCTTCCACCTTGTACTAGATCATCCAGTGCATTCATTCTTGCTTCCACATACTTATGATATTTTAATAAGAAGAATGTGCTCCACTACTCCATTGAGATTGATACCACAGATGTAGTCTCCTTTTTAAATGGATGAATAGTACTCCATGGTATACATATACCACAGCTTATTAATTCATTCCTGGGTTTGTGGGCATTTAGGTTGTTTCCACATTTTGATGATTGTAAATTAAACTGTGATAAATAGTCTAGCACAAATGTCTTTATGATAAAAGGAATTTTTTCTTCTAGGTAGATGCCTAGTAATGGGGTTGTAGGATCAAATGGGAGGTCTAATTTCAGTTCTTTGAGCATTCTCCATACTTCCTCCAATACTGAAGGTCGTATTAGTTTGCAGTCCCACCAGCAGTATAGAAGTGTTCTCCTCTCCACATCCGTGCCAGCATCTGCAGCTTTGAGACTTTGTGATGTGGGCCATTCTCACTGGGGTCAGATGATACCTCAGGGTAGTTTTGATTTGCATTTTTCTAATAATTAGGGATGATGAGCATTTCTTCATATGTTTGCTAGCCATTCATCTGTCTTCTTTAGAGAAGTTTCTATTCATGTCTCTTGCCCAGTGATAAGTGGGATTGTTGGGTCTTTTTTTGTTGATTAATTCGAGTTCTCTGTAGATCCTAGTCATCAAGCTTTTGTCTGATTCATAATATACAAATATCTTTTCCCAATCTGAAGGTTGTCTATTTCCTTTGGTTGTTTCCTTAGTTGTAGAGAAGATTTCCCATTTAATTAAGTCCCATTTGTTTATATTTGTTGTTGTTGCAATTGCCATGGAAATCTTTTTCATGAAGTCTTTAGTCCTTACCCAGGTCCATATCTTCAAGTGTTTTCCCTACATTTTTTTGGAGAATTTTTATTGTTTCATACTTTAGTTTTAAATCTTTATCCATCTTGAATCAATTTTTGTGAGTGGAGAAATGTATGGGTCCAGTTTCAGTCTTTTACATGTGGTTATCCAGTTCTCCCAGCACCATTTATTGAATAGGGACTCCAGTGTATGTTCTTGTAGGTTTATCAAAGATCTGGTGGCTGTAAGATGTTAGTTTCATCTCATGGTTTTCTATTTGGTTCCAGATGTCAATGTTTCTATTTTTGTGCCCATTCCATGCTATTTTGATCATTTGGCCTTGTAGTATAGCCTAAAGTCTGGTAGGGTGATACCCCTGGCTTTGTTTTTATTACTAAGAATTTCTTTGGCTATATGGGTTTTTTTCTGGTTCCATACAAAATGAAGAATTATTTTTTTCCAAATCTTAAAAGAACGACATTCGTATTTTAATGATAATCTGCATAAAATCTGTAGATTACTTTAGGAAGTATAGACATTTTAGCAATGTTAATTCTTCCCAGCCATGAGCATGGTATATTCTTCCATTTCTTAATATCTTTTGCTATTTCTTTTCTTAGGTTTTCATAATTTTCTTTGCAGAATTCCTTCACCTCTTTTGTTAGGTATATTCCTAGCTATTTCATTTTTTTGAAGCTACTGTTAAGGGAATTATGTCCTTGATTAGCTTCTTATCTCAGCTTTTATGGGCATATATAAAAGCTACTGATTTGTGGACATTGATTTTATATCCTGAGACATTGCCATATTTTTTGAACACTTCTAGAAGTCTCATGGTTAAGTCTTTGGGGGTCTCTAAGTGTAAGATCATATCATTGGCAAAAAGTGAGGGTTTCATCTTGTCTGCACCCATTTCGATGCTCTTTATTTCCTTCTCTTGCCTGATTGCATTGCTTAGAACTTCCAACACTATGTTGAATTGTAGTGGTGCTAGAGGACACCTTGTCTGGTTCCAGTTCTGAGTGAGAAAGCTTTCAGTTTTACTCCATATTAACTGTGGGTGTGTTGTAGATGGCTTTGATTAGTTTAATAAAGGTGCCATGTATGCCTATATTCTTCAGAGTTCCTAATTAGAAAAGGATGCTGAATTTTATCAAATGTTTTTCTGCATCTATTAAGAGGATCATTTGGTCTTTGTTTCTGCTTTTTGGTTGATATAATGAATTACGTTCATGCATGTGTTAAGCCAGCCAGCCTTGCATCCCTAGAATGAAACCTACTTGATTGTGATATGTGATTTTTTTTTTTAAATGTGTAACTGTAATCTATTGGCTAGGATGAAGTTCTCCTTTTTAGTTGAGTCTTTTCCTGGTTTTGGCATCAGGGTGAAGTTTGTTTCATAGACTATGTTGGGAAAAGATGCCTTCCTTCTCAATGTTTTTGGAATAATTTTTGCAGGATGGGAATAAACTCTTCTTTGAAGGTTTGATAGAATTCTGGTGTGAAACCATCTGGACCAAGGATTATTTTTTCTGGAAGATTTTTTTTTATTGTTTCTTCTATTTTAGTTCTTCAAATTGGTCAGTTCAAGAGATCTATTTCTTCTTGGTTAACTCTAGGTAATGATCCATTAACTCAGGTAATGATCCATTTCCTCCACATTGTTAAATTTCTGGGCATAGAATTTCTTGTAGTACTCAGAGATGATCTCTTGTATCCCTGTGGCATCTGTTGTTATTTCCCCTTTATCATTTCTGATTGAGGATATTAGAGATTTTACATTTCTGTTTCTGGTTGATCTAGCCAAAAGGTTATTGATTTTATTTAATTTTTGGAAAAACCAAATTTTGTTTCATTAATTTTCTGAATGATTCTTTTGTTTTTAATTTCATTAATCTCGGACTTAATTTTGGTCATTTCTTTTCTTGTTCTGGATTTGGGATTAGAGATGCACTCTCTTCCTATATTTTGAATGTAAGCATCCATTTAAGGGTAGGTGTGTTTCCTGAAGACAGGAAACTTGTCAATTTCCCTCGTAAAACTGCTTTCCCCGTATCCTACAGGTATTGGTAGCTTGTGTCATCCTTATTGTTAAGTTTGAGGAATTTAAAATTTTTCTCTTTTATCTTTTCTTAAATTCAATTATCATTCAGCATAAGGTTGTTTAATTTCCATGTCTTTGTGTGAGGATGAATGTTTTTGTTGGAGTTAAGTTCCACTTTCATTGCCTTGTGGTCTGAGATGATACAAGGTATAAATTCTATTCTTTTAATTTTGCTGAGATTTAATTTGTATCCTAGGATGTGATCTATTTTGTAGTATGTTACATGGGCTGATGAGAAAAATGTATATTCTTGAATTTGGGGATAGTGTGGTCTCTATGTTTATTAATGCCATTGGTTCTAGGGTGAGATTTAAGTCCTTTGTATCTTTGCCTATTTTATGTTTAGAGGATCTGTTCAGTCTGTCTGAGGGGTGTTAAAAGTCCCCAGCTATTATGGTGTTTTGGGATGTCATATTGCTCAGATGCATCAAGGTCTATTTCAAAAATCTGGGAGCATTTAAGTTGAGTGCATAAATATTTAAAATTGAAATGTATTTTTCTTGTATTATTTTCTTTACCAGTATCAAGTGTCCATCTTTGTCTTTCTTAAGTTTAGTTGCTTTAAACTCACTTATGTCTGAAAATAATGTTGCAATCCCCCCTTTCTTCTTATTCCCATTTTCTTCAAATACTGTTTTCCAACACTTAACCCTGCATCTTGATTTGTCCTTCAAGGGTAGGTGTGTTTCCTAGAGACAGTATATGGATGACTTGTGCTTTGTTATCCAACCAGCCAGCCGGTGCCTCTTCAGAGGGGAATTTAATCCATTTATGTTTATTGAGAGAATTGATAAGTGTGGTAGAGTTATATTCATCTTCGTGAATGTTCGTTGTGTAGTTTTATCCTTTGCATCATTGTGGAAGTTAAGTTGTTCCACAATGATGGCCCATTGTGATGGTCAGTGTTGAGAATAGGTCTAAGTATTTCCTATAGAGGTGGTCGTGTTGTGGCAAATTTCCTCAGTGTTTTTATCTGCCAATGATTTGATTTCTCCGTCAATTTTGAAAGCTTAGTTTAGCAGGATACAAATTCTGGGCTAACACAGTTTTGTTTAAGAAGGAAAGCTACATGACCATTTTCTTCTGGTTTGGAAAATTTCAGTTGAAAAGTTTGCTGTTACTCTAATGGCCCTGTCCTGTAGGTGCTTACTCCTGGCTGCTTGCAGAATTTTCTCCTTTATCTTAACTTTGGTAGACTCATTACAATGTGTCTTGGAGAAGCTCTGAAGCTCTGTTTGAGTTGAGATGACTTAGGAGTCAATATTCATCTAAAAGTAGTGTATTAGGATCTTTAGAAAAACTTGGAAAGTTTTCATTTATAGTAGTCTCTCGTAGGGCTTCCATTCCTTTGTGACAATCTTCTTCCCCTTGAGGAGTCCCTATTATTTGTATGTCTGCATGCTTCATGTAGTTCTCTAAGTGACTGTTATGCTTTCTCTCTCTTTTTTTCTGCCTCTTTAACTACCTGGGTTAATGCAAAAACTTCATCTTTTAGCTCTGAGGTTCTTTCTTCTCCATGTTCTAATCTATTTTTGACACTTTCTACTGCATCTTCATTTCCTTAAACTCTGCCATATCCTTTCTATATTCTACGTATCTCTCATCCCACTTTTGGTTCTGTATTTCCATTTTCTCATCCATCCCCTTTTATTGTCTTTATCATTCATATTTTAGATTTCCTTTCTGTTAAATCTATTAATTCTTTATAGATGGAGTCTTCTGTGTTAGGTGCCTCATGGTACCTTTGCTAGCTGCTCTGTTTTAGTTTTCTTTGTTGCTTGAATTTTGCTGTTAGTTCCCCTTCATATGTGATTTCTTCTTATTCACCTCTTTATCCTCATTTTTCCTTATTATTCCTTCTTTTTTTGAAATTATCTTCTCTCTGAGCTTAGGTGTTGAAGTTCCCTCTTGGTATAATATCAAAAGGCAGAGAAGGGTAAAATGTAAGCAGGGAGAAACAAGAAGAGAAGAAAGAAAGAGGAAAAATGAAGGAAAGAGAAAGAGAAAGAAAAAGGAAAAAAGGGGGGGAAATGAAAGAAAAGAACTAAAGAACAGGAGAGAAGGAAGACAGGATGAAAGAAAGAGAGTGATAGAAGGAATGGTCTTCATTGGCATAATGGTAAGGCCACACCTGTAACTCAAGAATTTGTGGGGGCTGGGCTGGGTGGGTTCCTTGAAAGTAGGAGCTCCTTTCCAGTCTGAGCAAAGCCAGACGCTTCCTTTGCCAAAATCAGGAAGAGAAATTAAAGAGCAAAAACCAAAAACAAGAAGAAAAAAATAAAAATGAAAAAGAAATAAAAACATTCTGCTGTGTGGACTTTCCAGAACTGTCTTCCGAGGTCCAAAGATAGGAGTGGTCCCTAGACCCTGATCTATTGGTCTCCTTGAGGCAGACTACTACTGTGACCTACTCATCTTACTACAGCCATCCCACCCCAGCACTTGGTGAAAAAAAAAAAAAAAACAGATAAGGAATATTAAATCTGCAGTTGTATCAAATGAAGGAGAGAGGGGAAAGAGGAAAAATAAAACAAAGTAGGAAGAAAAAAAAAGAGGTGATATCTTAGCTGTTGCACAAGTGATTTATGTGGAAAAGATAAGAAAAGTGGAAGAGTCTCTATCAAAAGAAAGAATGGAGAGAAGTGAAATAGAGAGAGAGAATAAATGAGGTTAGACTATCATAACAAAAAATACAGGAGCCTTGACAAAAGTAAAAATGGAAGTTAAGAATAGAACAAACCAAACAAATTAGTAAAAACAAAACACAACAAAACACCCCCACCCCACCCCACCCTGGAAAAGCTCAAATAGCCAAAAACAGCAGTGACGTCAGTAAAAATAAAAGAAGAAAGAATTTTTAAAAATCTAAAATAAATTTATATATACATAAATATACTTACATATGTCTTTATGTATGTATATGTATATATATGTACAATATATGTATATATTTATGTAGCAGAAGGGACCAACTTTAGTAATATATATGTTGCAATATATTACTAGGACACGAGGTGGCGCTGTTGTTTTGCAGGAGACGGAGAACACAGCCGTCAACCTCTCTCTAGATTCCAGGCATGTTCCTTGTTTCCACCTTTGTTCCCCTTCGTTATCATCTGACTATTTCTTTAGCCTCCAGACTCTGATGGATTGGGATCTTAAAACTCTCTAGAATCTTTCACAGGCAGGTCTCACAGTGCCCCCTGACACGTTTCCATAGGTTGTGGGAGTCCCTCAGACTGCCCCACGGGTTCTATCCCAACAGGTGGAATTAAGACAACCATACTTTATGCCCCTGTTAAGACCTTCTCATGACCTTCTCACAATCTTCCCACAATGGCAGCTCCCTGATATCGGGCACCTTCTCAGGATGACTGCCTCACCAGCCACCAAACTGATGGCAAATCTACTCGAACTGGTATTCAAATCTGGTTGCTATATACTGTTTGAGTCTGCCCACTCTTCCAAGCTTTCCACTCAATGCAACTTCTCCCCAAAACTGAAAAGTGCAAAAGGCTTCCTCTCATCTCCAGACCTCTGTGGGGAGTGTGTGTGGGGGGGGCAGCTGATCCCACCATCTCCCTATCACTTCCCTAATGAGTCAGATCTCCACCATTCCAGATCATATGCTGTCCTCTGTACATCACCTCACTGTGCTCCATAGGTATGACTCTGAGTAAAGTCCCCGTGCCAGGTATCACTGGAATCCCTTTTTTCCCCCCAGTTGCACTAGCAGAGCTTAGCTGAAGAATTCTTCTGGTCTGCCAAATTGCTCTGCCCCTACAAAAGTTTAGTATTTTAAGACTTGTAAAGCTATTTTCCAGAGTGTCTGTACCATTTTTCATTTTCATCAGAAGCATATGAGTCATTCAATTTTTTTTGCATTCTTGCAATATTTATTATGATTTTTTATTTCAGCCATTCTGAATAGCATGTGTTGATATGTAATTGTAGTTTTCACTTAAGTTTCCCTAAGGGCTAATGACATGGAACATCTTTTCATGTTCTGATTTACCATCTGTATATTTTCTCTGGTGAAATGCCTATTTATGTCTTTTGCTCATTTTCTAATTGGATATATTTTTTTCTTTTTTTCTTTTCTTTTTTTTTGCCTGTTGAGTGTTGAGAATTCTCTATATATTCTAAATACTAGTCCTTTGTCAGATATGTTGTTTGCAGTATTTTCAGGTCTTTCATGAGCAGTGTCATTGTCTCTAGAGAAATACTATTTAAATTGCAACATGAAACTACTACCCACACATGTAAATTCCTGTAACCCAAAAGACTGACAATAACAAAGATTGGTGAGAATGTGGAAAATCTAAAGCTCTCACACACTGCTGATGGGAATGTACATTTGTAGAACTACTTAATAAACTCTTTGGATTATTCTTCAAAAATCACACATCAGTTTAGCAATCCAGCAGTTCCTCTTTTAGGTATCTACCCAGGAGAACTGGAAACTAATGTCCACATAAAGTCTTGTACTAATGTTCACAGTAGTACTATTCATAATGGCCTCAAACTGGAGACCATCCAAATGTCTATCAACTGGGTGACTGGCTAAGCATAATATGGTACATTTGTATAATGGAACATTATTCACCAAATAAAAAGGGAGGAATTATTTTCACATGCTATAACATGAAAACACACTACACTAAGTAAAAAAATATGCACACAAAAAGACTTCAAATTATAGATTTCATTTTTACTGATTTCTCAGAAAAGGCAAATCTATAAAGAGAAAACAGATCCGTAGTTGTATGTAACTAGGTGTAGGAAAGATATTAATTGCAGATAGAAAAAAAGAGGTTTTTTGAGTTACAGAAATGATCTAAAACTGGATTGTGGTAATAGTTTACAACTTTCCAAATTTAATAAAAACCCTTGAGTGATTAAGTAAAATTTGTGATATGTAAATTATTCCCCATGAAGCTGTTAAAAAATTAATAGTGCATGAATTGCCAATTGCCATACTAATATTGTTTTATGGCACCAGTTTAATAAATAATCACCAACTGGCTTTAGGAAAGCCATTCTTGAGGAATAATAAGGAAAAACCCTGAAGTTACTTAGTCTTACATTTTTCTTATATCTGTCCAAGAGTAAGAAGACACTATTTTATGGATTTTCTTGAGTAATGGAAGTTAGTGAGTTGGAAGAATGGAGCCTGATAGACACTGAAAGATCGTAATTTTTCTCTAGAGTGAATTTTCAAAGCTGGCATTTGTTATATAGCCAAGCATTTCCTAAAACTGCTCTCAGCCAACTGTGTTGAAATATTAATGACTGTCATGTCATTGTACACCCCAACCTGTGATGTGTGTAATAACATAATGCAAATTATTATTTTTGCTTGGAGAGTGTAAACTCTCTTATGTTGAGTAAATAATATTCTTAGACTTGAATCACAATTATTTACAAATTAATTAGATAAAATATCTATTCTCTTGTCCAAAGAGTTATCATTTAACTTTGAAGGAATTGTGTGCTTATTTTTTACCTGTATTAATTCAGAGCACAGTTGTGTGATCATTAGTTTGAATCGGAATAATCAAAGTTTAGTCATTAGCAAGAAATTATGCAATTAATGTCTTCTCCAAGTATAGTCTGTATTCTGTTGACAATAAATCGATTGTTCAACAGGATAAATGCAGTAGATAATTTTCTTTTTACAAGCATGAAATTCGCATCTCAAAGATCTTCAGTGTACATCAGTCTTCATAATTCCACACAGAGCCACAAGTCCTTATGTAACAATCATTTGTGCCCAAGCAAGGGTGACATTGTTGATGAACTTGTCAGAGGTACTCTATTTGTTAAGCAGGGTTGATAGACTCTTGGCCAGTTACAGAAAATGCATCTGCCATAGTGAATTCACTTTGATATATGGAACTCACATTAGAGAACCAGGTGGCAAATCAGACATTCTATAGTATATTAAATTTCACTTCTGTGTCCTGTGCTCATTTCTTCCTACGATGTTTTAGGTGATCACCTGTGGCTAAGTTTGGTGGAAGGGGCCTTATTAGAATGACATAAGGCAATTCCCTACTTGATTTTTAGCCTGATTTCAGTCTTTAAGTGACAATATTTTCCCTTTTCTTCTTTTTATCATATATTTTTATTAAGTCATATACACATAGATCATGAATATATTTATGCATATGTGGGGTACAATGTGTTGGTTTTTTTATACAATCTGACGTGCTTATATCAAACCAATCAACATAGCTTTCACCTCATTTACTTGATTATTGTGTTAAGATATTTATGTTCTACACTTGACAGATTTGACTTGTACCCTTGCAATATGCTCCATAGGTGTGGTCCCGCTGTTTACCTCCCTCTATCAAACCCCTCCCCTTCCTCCCCTTCCCACTCCATTTCTCTCCTTCATACTGGGCTATAGTTGTGCTCTATCTTTCTTAAGAAAATGTGAGTAAATATAAGTTGGTTTCATAGAAGTACTGAGTACATTGGATACTTTTTCCTTCATTCTTGAGCCACTTTGAGAATATGTTCCAGGTCCCTTCATGTAAGCATAAAAGAGGCAAAGTCTCCATCTTTTTAAGGCTGCATAGTATTCCATGGTATACATCTACCACAATTTATTAATCCATTCATGGGTAGATGGGCACTTGGGCTTCTTCCATGACTTGGCTACTACAAATTGAGCTGCAATGAATAATCTGGTGCAAATATCTTTTTTGCAAAGTGATTTTTTTTTTTTTTTTTTGTAGAGACAGAGTCTTACTCTTTTGACTTTGGCAGAGTACCGTGGCGTCACACAGCTCCAACTCCTGGGCTTAGGTGATTCTCTTGCCCTAGCCTCCCGAGTAGCTAGGACGACAGATGCCCACCACAACACCCGGCCATTCTTCGGTTTTGCAGTTTGGCCGAGGCCTGGTTTGAACCTGCCACCTTTGGTATATGTTGCCGGCGCCCCACTCAATGAGCCACAGGCGCCGCCTTGCAAAGTGATTTTTGGTCTTTTGGATATATTCCTAGTAGAGGAATTGCAGGATCCAATGTCAGGTTAATTTTTAGATCCATGAGTATTCTCCAAACTTCTTTCCAAAAGGAACATATTAGTTTGCATTCCCACCAGCAGTGGAGAACTGTTCCCTTTTCTCCACATCCATGCCAACATCTGTAGTTTTGGGATTTTGTTATGTGAGCCACTCTTACTGGAGTTAGATGGTATCTCAAAGTGGTTTTGATTTGCATTTCTCTGATGATTAAGTTGATGAGCATTTTTTCATGTATGCATGGTATTGGCACAAAAATAGAGAGGTGGAACAGAATTGAGAACAAAGAGATGAATCCAGAAACTTATCGTCATTTGATCTTCAATAAGCCTATCAAAAACTTAAATTGGGGGAAAGACTCCTTATTTCACAAATGGTGCTGGCTGAATTGGCTGGTGACTTGTAGAAGACTGAAACTGGACCCACACCTTTCACCTCTAACAAAAATGGACTCTCATTGGATAAAAGACTGAAACCTAAGACTTGAAACCATAAAGATTCTTGGAAAGAGTGCAGGGGAAACACTTGAAGAAATTGGCCTGGGAGAAAACTTTATGAGGAGGACCCCCAGGACAATTGAAGCAATACCAAAAATACATTACTGGGATCTGATCAAACTAAAAATCTTCTGCACTGCCAGGAACACAGTAAGTAAGGCAAGTAGACTACCCTCAGAATGGGAGAGGATTTTTGCAGGTTACGTTTCTGACAAAGATAACTAGAATCTACAGAGAACTCAAGCTTACTCATAAGAAAAGAACAAGTGATCCCATTTCACTATGGGCAAGAGACTTGAACAAAAGCTTCTCCGAAGAAGACAAACACATGGTCTTTTCCCTTTTCACTGAAACTTAACTGATTAGATTCAGTCTTATTTTGGCAGGTCATATTCATAGGAAACCTTTCCAAAGAGGAAAAGAAGCTTAAGAGGAAAAGTAAGAATGAAGATAAAGCTATAAATGGTGCAGGTTCTGATATTGGACATTCTGCTTTCAAAATTTTTCAGGGTTCTTCTGTGAGTAGTCAGATGATCATAGTCAAGTTGATCAGTCTCTCTAAGGCTTATCTATAAAGTGGGGTTGTGTTGCTTTCCATTTTTATCTTTTAATAAATATAAATACACTAAAACACTTTGCATAGGGCCTAGCATATAGTAAATATTAGCTATTATTATTAGTAATAATACAATAATAATATTGTAGTATAATTAACATTGATTAGTATTGATTTTTTTAGTAAAATTAGTATTAATTTTTTCACAGTTTTGCACCCATGATAATGAAGTTTCCTGGGTCAAATTATTTCCTTCACTAAACTTCAAGATCATAAGAACAGTGATAAAGGAATACGTCTCATCTTTTTGATGTACCAGAGCACTGAGCAGGAAATTCTACTTAACATTATAAATTATTTAAGATGTGCCTACATGTTACTAAATCTTAAATTTCAGAAATTTGATTATTGTCTTTCCTGTAGGTTTTTAAAAAAAATTGATGTAGCTACTTCAAGAGATTTAAATTAACTCATTTAAATGGCATTGTGAAAGTGTAAAGTGAATTTTTTTTTTAAGTTTTAGTTTCCTCATCAGTAATATTGGATTAGTAGTATCTGTCACGTGCTACATGAAGTGCACTAATGAAGGCTGTACTAATCTATCTTGCAACATGACTTCGGAGATGATCGGTAAGAATAATAGCCGAAAGAGAAAGAGAAGGTCAGAGTTCCAGCACCTTTTTCTTTTTTTTTTTTTTTTTTTGAGATAGGATCTTGCTGTGTCACCCAATTTTGAGTGCCATGGACTATAATAGCTTTCTGCAGCATTAAACTCCTGGGCTCAAGCAATCCTCCCACCTCACCCTCGGATTATAGGTATGTGCCACTGTGCCCAGTTAATATTTTAAATTTTTTTTTGTGGAAACAGTCTCACTGTGTTGCCCATGCTGGACTTGAACTCCTTGTCTTAAGTAGCCCTCTCTCCTCAGCCTTCCATAGTGCTGGAATTATAGGCATGAGCTGCCACACCTGGCCTATTCTAGAACTTTGAAGACCAGATTTAAGCACAAGTAGTAATGCCTTCCATAGCCAGAATTTGTTTTTTCCACCTGAATAAATTTCCATTTTGAGGTGCAAATAAAGTGAGTGATCTTGATGGTCATCTTAGAAGATTGCTAGGAATATTAGTTAAATACCCAATACTAGCTGAGACTGAAGAGCTAATACTCTTTTCTGCTAGATAGCAAATGGTTCTCATTCAATTCTGGTTGTTTCAGTTAAACAACTTTGAGAACAGACTATGTTTCTTGAAGCATAAATCCAATTCTCTAACATTGTACTATAGGATATCCATAGAATAATTATTTCTTAGGTTTTTTTTCTTTATGGAAAATGAGCTTGATAGAGAAAGAAAATTCTTTTTACAAAATTATTATAGAATATAGAGATGACCGTCTAGTTCATAATTCCATTTCATGGCTCACCCTGTTAAAAGTTTTCTGTGTACTAGTGCTTGGATTTTTATTTAAAAAATAGCAGCAACAACAGCAAACAACAAGAAAATGCCTGAGAAATACGTTCACAATATAAAAAGGTGATGACATAAAGTAATTCCCTACTTGAGTTTTTAACCTGATTTCAATCTTTAAGTGATAATCTTTTCCCTGTTCACTGAAACTTAACTGATTAGATTCAGTTTTCTTATTTTGGCAGGTCATATTCATAGGAAACCTTTCCAAAGAGGAAAAGAAGCTTAAGGGGAAAATTAAGAATGATTGTGAGGATTGATTTAAACATTCCTTTAAAGCAGCGGTTCTCAACCTGTGGGTTACCATCCCTTTGGGGGTCAAACTACCCTTTTACAGGGGCCATCTAAGACCATCCTGCATTTCAGATATTTACATTATAATTTATAAAAGTAGCAAAATTGCAGTTATGAAGTAGCAACAAAATAAATTTTATGGTTGGGGGTCACCATAACATGAGGAACTGTATTAAAGGGTCGTGGCTTTAGGAAGGTTGAGAACCACTGCTTTAAAGGATCCCAATACTACAATCAGTAAGAGATAACTAATATCTTCAAAAGTTTAATTTCCTTTTTTATTTGAGTAAGTCCACTGAATTAGAATCCTAACAGTTGGAAAAATTTAATTCACTAACTCCTTAACATAGGAGTTTATATATACATGTATGAGAAAAATTTAATTTGAGGAAAGATAAAAAGGTCATAAAATTATTAACCTCATAAAAAAGAATTAAAAGAATTCTAATAGGATCTCAGTTTTAAAAATGCATATGTTTTTAATTTAGGGAACATTATATATAGCGAGATGGATAGATTACAAATGTAAAACATGATGACTTTGATAAATATACACACTTAAGTTACTACCAGTGTGATAAAGATATAGAACATTGCATTATCACCAGAGAAAATAACCTCACACTCCATTCTAATCAATCTCCAACTTGTCTAGGTAACCAGTGTTTTGATTTCTATCTATCAGTTAATTTTACCTGCTCTTGAATTTCATGTAAATAAAACTACACAGTACAGGTTGAGTAATATCCCTTATCTAGATTTTTTAATATTGGCATATACATAATGAGATAGCTAGAGGACAGGACCAAAGTCTAAACATGAAATTCCTTTGTTTCATATAGACCTTAGATACTTACCCTTTTGGCAATTTTATATAATAATTTTGTGCAAGAAACAAAGTTTTGATTGTGACCTGTTGCATGAGGCCAGGTATGGAATTTTCCACCCCCAGCATCATGCCAGCACTCAAAAAGTTTTGTATTTTCAAGGATTTTGAATTTTAGATCTTCATATTAGGGATGTACTTTTTTGTTGTTGGCATTTTTCTTTCCTGTTTTGTGCATAAATAGTTCCTTTTTTATTACAAAGTGGCATTCTACCGTGATACTATACAATAAATTATTCTATTCTGTTTGATGAATATTTGTGCTGTTTTTATTATGAGTCATTTGAACAAAAATTCTATAAATGTACTGATAAATGTGGGTTTTTTAGTTAAAAAAAAGATATATTTTTACATATCTTGAGTAAATTTATAGGAGTGCAATATCAAGCCATTGAGTACGTGTAATGTTTGTTTTTCCATTCCTGCAATATGTCCCTTAGAAGAATGGTCTTCAGTTCCATCCAGGTTGTTACAAAAGATACTTATATCATTTTTTATGGCTAAGTAGTACTCCATAATATACATATACCACATTTTATTAATCCACTCATGTATTGATGGGCACTTGGGTTGTGTCCACATCTTTCCACTTGTGAATTTGCTGCTATAAACATTTGAACACAAGTTTCTTTTTTATAAAATGTCTTTTTCCCCCCTTGGGGTATGACCTAGTAGTGAGATTGCTGGATCAAATGCTGGGTCTACTTTTATTTCTGTGACTTACCTCCATACTACTTTCCATAGACGTTGAATTAGTTTGCAGGCCCACCACCAGTCTATAAGTGTTGCTTTCTCTCTGTATCCAAACCTTCACTTGATTTGAAGTTTTGAGTTCTTTTGATAAGTTTTGAGACTTTTTGATAAGAATAATTCTCACTGGAGTTAGGTGATATCTCATTGTGATTTTGATTTGCATTTCCATTTTTATATCTAATTTGACAGTCTTTGCATTGTTATTAGAATATTAAACCCTTTAAATTTAATACAATTATTATGTGGATGGATTCATGTCTACCATCTTACTTTTTGTTTTTTACTTGTCTCATCTTTTCCTTATATTTTCCTATATTCCCATCTTCTTTGGGATGAATTAAATATCTGTAGCAATGTATTTTATTTCCTTTACTGGTGTATTAAGTATAGTTATAATTTTTATTCATTTTTTAGTGGTCTAGGGGTTATCATTATCATTAGTTTAATCAATATTTTCAGGAGATAAATAATAAGTAATTGGTTTCTCTAATCCACATATTTACCATTTCCAGTGCTCTTCATTCTTGTCTGGATCATGGTTCTCCCTCCCTCCCTTTCTCTCTCTTTCTCTCTCTATCTATCTATCTCTATCTCTATCTCTCCTTACTCTGTTGCCCAAGTTAGAGTGCAGTAGCATCATTCATATCTCACTACAACTTAAATTCTCAGGCTCCAGCAATCCTCTTGCTTCAGCTTCCCATGTAACTGGGACTATATGCGCCCACCACCATGCTTGACTAATTTTTCTATTATCAGTAGAGATGGGGTCTCACTCTTTCTCAGGCCAGTTTCCAACTCCTGAGCTCAAGCAATCTTCCTGCCTTGGTTTGCCAGAGTGGTACGATCATAGATGTGAGCCACTACTCTTCACCCATAATTTTCATCCTGGTAGCATTTTCAGCCTTCCAGTGCAGGTTTGCTAATGATTAATTTTTTCAGCTATTTTCTTTTTAAGAATTTTTATTTTATCTTCATTTTTGAGAGATATTTTCCTTGGGCGATGAGTTTTAGATTAGCAGGGTCTCCTCAAGCACCTTAAATATATCATTTTATTGTCTTCTGATTTATATTGTTTCTGATGACAAATATATGTATAGCTCTTAGTTTTTATTTTTTTAAGTAAGCTATAATTTTTTGCCCTATGAATACTTTTAAGATTTTCCTCTTTATCTATGGACCATGATGTGTCTAATAGTGCTGAATTTTTATCTTTATCCTGGTTGGAGTTCCCTAGATTCATTGATCTGTAAATTTGTTTTTCGCTAAAGATAGGTAACTTTTTACTCTAATTTATTCAAATATTTTTCTTCCCCATGTTCCTCTCCTATTTTTGTGGAAATCCAGTTACATTGATAAGTAATGTAACTCCAATTGAGTTCACTTATTGTTATCCCACAGGCCACTGTGACTGTATTTACTTTTTCAATCTTATTTCTCTCTGATTTTTATAACCTCTATTTGTTTGTCTTTATATTTATTCATTTATTTTTACTCTCTACAGTTTGCTATTATATCTTACAATGAGTTTTACATTTCAGATATATTTTTAAATTTTATAATTTAACTATACCTTTTTCATAGTTTCCATATCTTTGCTGATTTTTACTATGTGTACATTCATTACTACTATCTTTTCCTTTAAATCTTTGAACACAATTATAATTACACCTGGATCAGGATGAAATCTGTTTATATTAATTTTTTCCTTTTGCTTATGAGCCATGTGCTACTGCTTACTTATGCATCTATTAACTTTTTATTGGACAATGTAGGCCATATGTTTCATAGTATCTGGATTACATTATCTTCCCTTTAAGGTTGCTGAGTGTTGTTTTGCTAGTCAATTAAACTAGTCATGAGTCTTTTGTGACTTCTTACTCTTGTGTATGTTTTTTACCGGGAGAATGTCTTTTTTTTCTTTTAAACTTTTTCCTAGGGCATGGCCTTTACCAAAGGCTGTGATTTCTTAGTCAGCTCTTTCTACTCTGACTTGACTGGAACCCCAGTGTTTCTCAGTACACTACAAGCTCCGTATCATCATACAAGTCTCAGTACTAAAGATGGTGAACTCTGCTAGGATTTTTAATGTCTTGTCTTACAGAAGTATAGCACAGCCCCTAGCCAAAGACTTAAGTTTTATGCAGATTTATGGGGTGAACTTTTGTGCTGCTGTCACTACTCTAATAACTTGTCCTGCAAATTCCAGCTGCCTCAGCAGTTTGTAACTCTTTTCTCTTCATTTTGGCTCATTGAGACTATTTTCCTTGGGCTCCACCTCCATGTGCCATGGATGGAACATGCCCTAGGCAAAAATTTGGGTTATTGTGGAGCTTATTTTGTGTTTTCCTTCTTTGAAGGATCATAGTTCTATGCTTCCTAGTTTTTCAATGCCTAGAAAAATTGCCTTATATGTTTTGTCTAGTTTTATAGTTGTGGTGGGAAGGAAAAGTTTCTAGTTATTCTATCAAGAATAAAAGTAAAAGTTTCATGTTTAATTTTAATATTCTGATTCTAGATTACAAAGCATAAGTTTAAACTTAAACATGATTTATCCTGATACTTTTTTTCTCTGAGATACTCACCATGCATTATGTGTGTGCTCAGAATAAAAAACTTAGCTGAAAATGCAGTATTTTTCCCAGAAAAAAATAGTTAACAAGATAAATATATAAAATATTATTATAAATACCAAAGTCAAGTATTAACCATTTTTTGTTCTCTTTGATTTCTTGACTCTTATAAATAATTAAGAGTTGACTGTATCAGGCCTTTATCAATGACAGTCTCTTTCTCCTTTCCTTTTATGTTTAATAATAGAACTTCAATCAGAGACAGTTTTAAATTTCTACACACATAAGAATCATTAAATGGATAACCTGATGCTAGCTGTGTTCTCTAAGAAAACTAAAATTTATGTAGATCAGAATTAATAAGAGTCTTAGGTTATACATTCAATATCTATTATCAATTTCCCCTTCTAGGCTCAGTAGTGGAATATATTGGTTTCCCAGAGTTTCTAGAAGATTGTAACAGCTGTCTGGTTAATTATATCCTTTTGTATGTCTAAAAGAGGATGCTAAAGCTTTAACCTCAAATTTATGTTTGTACCTTGCCAAACACACAAGGACAAAAGGTTGAATTTCACACAAATTCAGTGCATCAGTAGACTGGATCAAACAAATTTTTGTATCACTTGAATTGCAGATTTGCCAGACTTTTACTTCATTGCTCTCTTTCTATATGAGACTTTTAACTCCACACTCTCCTTGGTTCATTTCTCATGTGTGCTTCTGGGTCAATTACAACTCTGCCTCACTGCTTGCCTTGTTCTCTGGCAGCAAGATAAACACCGAAAAGAGCCTTTTATCTTAGCAGGGCCTCTCTAGATACAGCATTCGAATGACTTTTATCTCTCCAATGTATTATTTATGGGATTTTAAGTTATTCTTTCACTTCGAGTGTGAAACCAAAATGCAGCAGATGTGGCAACAAGTACACATGATTACTTGTTTTCCCAAGAGTTTGTCTATGGTATAGCCTATAGCTAATCTTTTTCAGCTGAGTTATTTTCTGGTTTTAGCATCATGAATGTGGATTTACAGGACTTTGTGACAGAGAAAAATTTTAAAGTCATGAACATTGAAAGGGTGACATACAACCTTTTTGGACAGAGGCTATTTATGGTAGTAACATCCATGTATCCATTCTCAATGGCAAATCATTACTCTGCTTGGCAAGATTACCATTTGGCCACGTTAGGATGAATGTTGCCTTCTGCTTTTTGATGACTTTCCCTGGTTGGTGTTTCTCAAAGGTTGCTCATTAACCTTCTCCATCAGAGTCTTCCAGGGTGTTTGGGCATACTGAGATTATCACCACATCTTTAGGACTGAAGCTTGCAATTTATATCTCAAACATGCATCCAAGGTGATTTCCATACATACAAAAGTTTCAGAATCGGTTTCTTGAGGGGAGATGCTTTAAGAGCCAAACTGACAAAATATTTGCTATGTAAACCTATAATTTGATGAATTAATATGCTAGATGATTTAGTGTTTAATTTGTGGTATAGAATTTTGTAGATATACCTGTTGATTTACTTCTTGTAGTAAAATTATTCTGTAGTCTGGACCAAAGATTTCAATTTCAATTAACAGCCATACCATATCCCTATTATCTTAATGGGATATAGCAAAGTTAACTTTATGGTTAAGGTCCTTCTTTCTAGGATTATCAGTTTGGGGGATGAACTTATTATCCTAATTGTTGTAAATGGTTATGACTTTGTCTATGAACTGGAACTGATGTTACCTGCTGAAGTATTTGTAACTTTATGAAAGTATTATTGTTCATGTTAAAAAAGAATGGCATCCTCTAAGGCAGTGGTTCTCATCTTGTGGGTTGCAACCCCTTTGCGGGTCTCCTGCATATTGGATATTTACATTATGATTCATAACTATGCAAAATTGCAGTTATGAAGTAGCAACAAAAATAATTTTATGGTTCCTCACCACAACATGAGGAACTATATTAAAGGATTGCGGCATTAGGAAGGTTGAGAACCACTGCTCTAATGGATGCTCTGATTGCTTGATATGCCTAAGAAGTCATTTGACCGCCTACTGGTCTCCACCACTTTCTAGCTTGTTTTCTAGACAAAGCAAGGCCAGAAGCTCAATGGCCTCTCATGTTTAATTTATGCTGTTTTTCCTCAACAACCATTTCTCAACATGGCAGCCAAGGAGGTTCTTAAAAACACGATTCCAATCACACCATTCCTTGGCTCAAACCCTTTCAATGACCTCCTGTAGCAGATGCTCTAGTGCACTGCTCAGAAATCCATCTGCAGCACTGAAGCACTAGTTTCCCCAGACGCTGGCACTGCTGACAGCTGAGAGCCCTGAGGGGAGGTTTCTTAAGGCATTGTTTCTGCTGAAGAGAATTCCCTCATCCAAGGTCAGCCTCATGGAAGCCTACATCCACACATGTTTGATGCAAGAGTATAAAGCCTGCATTGAAATGGACATTCTAGCTTCAGAGCTCCCAATGGAATAGGCCATATCCCACTTTAACTTCTCTCTCTGCCAAAATCCTGCTTCCTTCACACTTCCATAAGTATAGATGCCTGAGATCCCATCTTAGAAACTCCCAACCCTTACATTTCCACCTCAGATTGTGTCCCAGGGAACTCAACCACCTACTCTTTCATCTCACTCAGGGGAGGTCCAAAATTCTTTCCCATGAGGCCTTGTGTAGACTGGGCCTGCCTCCTTCTCCCTCACCCTGTCCATGTATTCCATTACAGCCACCTTGGTTTTCCTGCTGTTCCTCAAATACTCAAGTTCTATCCTGTATACTAATTTTTGCCCAGAACAGAATCCTTCCCCAGAACTCTGCCTGCCCAAACATCATCCACTGAGAGAGGCCTTCTCATATGATCCTCTCCTTCTCCCTCCCACTTTTTAAAAGATTACATATTACCTTAAGTGACAATAAATTTACTGGAAAAGTAGTAGGTTGGGAGGCAATTCAATTTGACAGATTATGATTCTATTTCCACAGGTTAGCTTTGGAAACAAGAGTTCAGTAAGAGTAAATGAAAGCATTTCTTAGAATCAATTTGCTCTATGAAATTTACAAAAGCAGAGCATTGTATGTTCTAGTATTATTTGCAGATAATGTACTATAATGCTTCATATCAGTAAAATTATAATAAATCTATGTGTGTATATATGCACTCCTCCCTGGGGTAGTTGTTAACTTGTACCCTCAGCTTGATCTTTAGGGTAAGTGCTTCCTTACTTTCTTTCATAATCTAACCACTTATTTTTCCTCTTACCTAAGTGTGAGTCAGGCACCTCAAAGCCTGGATAAATAACCTGGCATATAGTATGTGGGTCATACAAAAGTTTTGAGATACAGAAAAGATAAAATACATGAAATATGCACAAACAGAAACAAAGCCTTCTCAGAACACCAATAAGCTGAACAAGCTGAAACGTACACAGGTCGATCAGAAAGGACCCTGTCAACTGTGTTTCTTGGAAGTGAAATAATGAACCATAACACCGTCTCACTACTTTTGTAATGATCTGCATAGATTATTATTTAAAAGATGTTGGTGGAAAAGACCTATGTAAGCTACTGAGGAATACTAATTTTACAGGACAACCAGCAGTGGTAATACAATTCTGAACCTTTAAGATAAAATGACAGAAAAAGTCAAGGGGAAGTATGGTTTGCTTCTTTTATAATTGCTGTAATCCTCCTCAGATTTTTTTAGGATTGAGTATAAAGTTAAAAACAACCACCACCACCATAAAATATAATGAGAAATACTAATGACTGAGTACTATAGAAAATGCCCAATGATGTTTTTCATGTAGAATCTCATAAATAAAATCTGTTTATGATAGATATAATAAAAAAACTAAACAGCTCTTGAATATTTTAATGACTCATTGTTTTTCTCATTTGTTCGCTTCCTTACTAAACGTGCTTTAAGCACTTTCCATAGCTCCTGACACAAGAACAATGATCTCTTCCTATAAGGAACTTAAAACCCAGTTGAAGAGGGAGGTAAAGAGACTTCGGAGAGAGATACAGGTCCTGAGCCCCACTAGGCACATGGACATCCAGTTTTTATCAAAACAATGCAGTACAAATACAGCATCAGGGCCCATGTGGATCTCAGAAGGCCTCTCCCCACTCTCCCCTGGAGTTATGGAGACTCTGCTTAAATCCTATACCTGTCACTCGCGCAGACGACCTTGTGCGGGTGATCCCACTTTGAGACCCCACAGCAGCCCTGCTAGGATACAGGGGAGCTGGAGGAGGGCGGGCGCTCCATGGTGTTGTCAGCAGTCTCCGAGGGCGGTGGAATGGTCCCCTGCCGGTCCCTCCAGCCCACCATTTAAAGTTATTCCTGGCCCGGGTTTGGGGTGGCCTTGAGTCCCCAGGATCCAGTGATTTACACCCTGGGAAGGTGGACCTTCCCCTGCCAATGACTGACTGTCTTTTCCAAAGTAAGCCCTCTCCTCTCAAACTTCTGTTTTCTAACTCAGCTTTACTTTTCTTTAAAGCATTTAACTAATCTGTTTCTTGCCTTCCCCTTGCTTAAATTTAATGCCTATGAGTTCATTTTTCCTGCTCAAGAGCCATGCCTGACATGTATTAATGAATAAGTCTGAATGGATAGATGAATGAACGCAGGAACCACCTCTAATTGATGCGACCACTGGCACAAAGGAATAAGGATGTCTATTTTGCCCTCTGCTTTCTGATCTTCATATTTAATACATTTTCACATATCATTATATGGGTATTAGTTTTGCCATTTACCCTTTGCATTGGCTGCGTGACCTAAGGTTAGGTACTTAACTTCTATGCCTCTGTTTTGTTTTGCTTTGTTTTTGAGACAGAGTCTCACTATGTGGCCTTCTGTAGAGTGCTGTGGTGTCATAGCTGACAGCAACCTAAAACTCTTGGGCTTAAGTGATTATCTTGCCTTGGCCTCCCAAGTATCTGGGACTACAGGCACACACCACAACACCTGGCTATTTTTTGGTTGTAGTTGTCATTGTTGTTTGGCAGGCCGGGGCTGGGTTTGAACCTGTCAGTTTCAGTATATGTGGCAGATGC
This sequence comes from Arctocebus calabarensis, assembly GCA_963573935.1. Lineage (NCBI taxonomy): Eukaryota > Metazoa > Chordata > Mammalia > Primates > Lorisidae > Arctocebus > Arctocebus calabarensis. The sequence goes on from CAUYON010108433.1 coordinate 28,749, forward strand.
CCTAGCCACCGAGCTACAGGCCCCGAGTCTGTTTTTGCTTTTTTTTTTAAATCTATAAAGTAGACTAACATGAAGTGAAGAAAGTTTGTACAGCAGTAGCTAGAATGTGGCAGCTATTTTGTAAGTGATAATCTGTTTTTAAAGTTATTATCATCCTATCATTTAATTTAAAAATTAAATTATTGTTTAAATCCTTAAAGATATTCTATCATTAATATGTTTACTTACAAAACTGCTTTATGCCTGACCTTTAGATTGTTTCCCCATTGTTTCACAATCATCCTTGTACTTTTTTTTTTTTAATGTTTCCTTGATTGTTTCTGAGGATCGATTGCTAATGTAGACTTGTAGCTACAATACCATATAAGTTGTAAATACTAGTTAGGGTGGGCTATGCTGTAACAGGCAATAAAAGTACAATGGCTCAAGTACAGCAAGAGCTGAAACTTGCTTCTAACTCAGATTTCAAAGTGGGTATTGCTGATTCCCTTTCTTCCAAGCTGTATTGGGCACCACTATCTTCAGGATGTGACCTCCAGAGTTATCATGCAAGTCAAGTTCAGGCCACTGGAAGGACAGAGACAGCACAAGGAGGCCACATCCTGTCCCTGGGCTCCTTGGCACAGAAATGATGCTCCTCTTATCAGCTGATAGTGAGAACAAGTCACATGACCTTGCTTAGTTGGGGCACATAAGAAAATGACCCTGGCTACCTTAGCTATTCTACCCTAGATAAGGGAAGTGGGGATTATCTGTGGACTTGTAGCCACAAAACATTTTTATACTGTTGATAGACCGTGTCAAACAATAATCAATCAATCAAATCAATAAAAATGATGATGCTCACCTGGTCCCCTAATTTTGAGTCAAAATTTCTCAAAGCAGAAATGAAGTAATTAAATAAATATTTATTGAAATTTGTAATATTTCTTTGAGACAGTTCCCTCTTATTTAGGGTATAAAGGTAACAGACAATTAAATTCCTCTTTCTATGAAGGTCCTGGATCCAATTGACAAGCCAGTGGGGGATCATAATGTGGTAAACCCAGTGAGTTGGCCAGAGACTATGCTTGGGCCTAAAATCCACTTCCAGCCATCTCCTTTCCCTGCAATCTGGATTTGGAGGTCTGATTCTAAAAAGAGTTGGGTCTGAAGAGTGGTATTTGAGAGGGCACTTACCCAAATGGCTGCCCTGAGAACGGCAGCCTATGTTGTATTCAATCTACTCCAGGAAGGCAGATGGCAAAAGAAACAGGCTTCTAGGTCCACTCAAGGAAAATTGACTCAAGTGTGTCCATTAGCTGGGAGCAGGAGAAGGTATATACCTTGAGGGTAGGACAGAACCTGGAATGAGAGCTAAGTAGACACTTAATAGAGCTCAGTAGGAAGGAACCTTGCGCCCAGTTTCACTCATCAGATAATCACTCCTGTTTCATTTGGAAGAACTTGTGAGAGGTGGAGAAAGAGTCACTAAAAAAAAATTTGAATGAGAGACCATTAAGCTGGGGCAGCTCCAGAACTTTTATTTCCTGTGTAAGCAAACCAAAGTCTCATATAAATGCTAAAAGAAAACTAGACACTGCTCATTGGTGATCGCAAACTGCTAGCTTATCTCTAACTGGATACTTTTCACTCTAACCCACCAAACATGTTCCCTTTGCCTTCCGCCCACCTTCAGCCTGTAAGAGCTCACTGCCCCTTCTGCTGCAGGGGGCTCTCTGACGGGTGCCAGATTCATGACTTGTTCTTTGCTCAAATAAACTGTTAAACTTAGTTTGTCTGAAGTTTTTATTTTAAAGGCTAAAGTTTTTAAAAGGTTAAAGTTTTTATTTTAAAGTTTTTCCTTTCTAATACCTCGTCAAGAGATGGAAGTCTTAATTCTATGGGCTGAGATGAAGGTTGGTTCTCTGTTCTGCTCACTTTAATCCTACTAGTAGGTTCCAGGAAGGAGCAAGTGAAGGTAGAAAGGAAACTGTCTCAAGGCTCAAGCGCTAAAGAAACAACAGGTCTCCTTTTCCTGCTGAGGAATTGAATTGTTAAGAACTTGCTCAAAGCCACATGCACATCCACCTGTTTCCATCCTACTAATCCATTACCATTCTTCCCCCTATACCATTGATTTGGCCTTCTGAATTTCCTTTCAATAAATCCTGCCAACTCGAGTAACAAAGTAGAGGAATCCCCTTTTGAATCTGAAGCAGCAGTTTCAGGGCTGCTTCAAAATTGAGGATGATATAAACCAAGGATGTTATTGTTTCATCTGTTTCACTTCCTAGGGTTGAGAGGTGAAGGCTGTCTTTGGCAGGCCTGTTTGTCCTTTCCTGTTTGTCTATGACTTAACTCACAGATGCGTGGTCTAGAAAAATTCAGGGCCTTAAGTCTGTCTCCACACAGTTAATCTGTGGGATATATCTCAGCTATGAAACCTCCTGGAGGAACTCAAGTGTTCATTGGCTTGAGAATGTAGTCTAATATATGCACCAAAGATAATGTATTTATATTTATTTATTTTTGAGATAGAGTCTCAAGCTGTCGCCCTGGGTAGAGTGCTGTGGTGTCACAGCTCACAGCAATCTCAAACTCTTGGGTTTAAGCCATCCTCTTGCCTCAGCCTCCCAAGCAGCTGGGACTACAGGCACCCGCCACAACGCCCAGCTATTTTTTGGTTACAGTTGTCATTGTTGTTTGGCTGCCCGGGCTGGATTCTACCCCGCAATCTCCGGTGTATGTGGCTGGCGCATTAGCCACTTCAGCCACAGGTGCTGAGCCACCAAAGATAATTTAGATGAAACTTTGGGTATTTAAGAATCTATCAGAAGCTGCACTGAGTGGCGAATTTCAACCAGGGTTCTTTGTATGAGCAGGGAATTCCTGGGAAACTTTTAAATAAAAGTATGGCCTTTTCTCTCAAGTAGCTTACAATCTAAGTTAAAAAGAATGATCTAGGAAAAATGTGGAAAAATGGCCCATTTTACAAATTATAAAGTCCATAATCTGCCACTACCTAAAGATCTTAAATAAAGCTGTTTTGTTCCTACTTTCCTATTTAAACTTGGGACAATAGCCAAGTATAATCGTATGCCCTTGAGCATTTTAAAAACTAACACAGATGTCTCCAAAGATAAGATTTTATTTTGGGCAGAGGACAACTGAATGATTTATAAGCCTCAGGCCCAACTTTAGTAGGATAGGCTAAAAATGTTGACAATATTTTAAACTGTGAAATAAACTTTTATCATTTTCATTTGGAATGGTTTCCCCCAAGCTTATTCCAAATATCTCTGTCATGAAAATAAAATATTTTATCTATGAGTAAAATTACTTCCTAAATGTAACTTCTTCTAAAAACATAAATCTAATACTCAGCATACTTTTCAAAGCAATTTAAAGCTATAAATCCTTTCAAACTTTTAAAAATGCCAAGAAGCATATTATCACTGACTTCCTAACTAAAACTTCATGCTTTACCAATAAGGACTGAATCTATCCTGTTTCTGCCAGAGACTAGGTTGGGGTAAACTCATTCACAGATGCTATCGGTGAAATGCTAAGTTAGCCACGTCTGTGCTGTGTGGGCGTCCCCCTGTGCCGCTGTCAGACTCGGGAGCAAATGAAAAGGCACAGAACAGCTGGAGAAGAGTTAGGGGCACGGCAAAGAAACCCAATCCCATGAAACCCTTGCTTTCCTTTCATACCCTGGGTGACTGCTTTATTCTAACAGTTGACTAGAAAATGCTTCTATCTGTGGTCACGCTTGATTTTGAGGTTATATTAGAAGATGAGGGAGAAGTGTTCAATGGCAAGAAGTAAACTCTTAAAGTTTGTCAAAGGATAGACCAATGGTATAATTTAAGATAACTTGGCACATAAGTGGCCTGCTGTTTGTGTTTCAAAAGATAACTTGTATGTGTACAAGAAAACTATTTGATATTTTTCTTCACTAATTAATTTATATTATGCTTATATAGCATATCACAACATAAATCTTTTGGTTCTTTATCCAGGATTACTTACTAAATTTCAGAAAATGGATTAGTATTGGGTTATTAAATTTTTTTTTATTATTACATCATAGCTGTGTATGCAATCATGGGGTTCAATGTGCTGGTTTCATATATACTCTGAAATGTTTTCATCAAACTGTTTAACAGCATTCCTGGCATTTTCTTAGTTATTGTGTTAAGACATTTATATTCTGCATTTAGTAAGTTTCACCTGTACCCTTCTAAGATACAGGTTATTAAAAATTTAATCAATATTACAATTCTCCTTAACAGATTTTAATCATTTTTAAACATCAGCATTATCAGTGCCATACATGTACTCAATTGACTTATTAGTAGGACACTGTCAATGCATGAGAGATATGGAGCTTTACATATATCCAAGGTCATAGTGTTACAAAGAGTGAACATATAATTTATTCTCCAAAACAGGATGCTTTGAGGGGTGAAAGGGACTATACTAATAGTTACATTGAAAAAAACAGGCATTTACTGTCCTGGTCAGTCTTGGACATGAGTAACCTTGTGTATTCTTTGTGTCAGATTACTTTTCTGCTTGTGAAATGACTAAGTTGGGTTAGTTCAGAGGGTCTGTAAACTAGCCCATGGGTCAAATTCAGTCTGATGCATTTATTTGCAAATAAAGTTTTATTGGAAGACTGACACTTGGGTTTATTTAATACTTTTGTCTGGCTGCTTTTGCTGTATACCAGCAGAGGTGGGGCCATTGCAACAGAAACTGTGCAGCTCCCAAAGCCTAAAGTGCAGGCCCTCTATGGAAAAAACCACACAAAGGATTTCTCTCTCTGGGTTAGATAATATCTAAGAGCTCCTGCAGCTCTAACATTTTGTGATTCTTTAATATTCCTGTTACTTCAGTTCATCTATCATTTGTTGAATAAAGAAATAGCTGTACTTGGCAAATTTTATTTCAAGATTGCTAGAAGCAGCCTTGGCACAAAGCAGCTGTTAGACATGTGAGCCCAGGAAGTTGATGTGGTGAGATTTGCTGATGTGTTTCTGGGAAGCTGTGGTGAGGCTCAGTGTTTAGGATGAGGGATGTGAGAGGAGGGGCTGTGGCTTCCAGAGTCTTGGGTGAAGATGACATTGAACAACTAACTGGGCTCAGAAGAATCTCAAAGGCCTTGACAGGTCCTGGGCCCACCAGAGTATCATCAAACTGAGCCTCCTATCAAAATAAATATGTAGCTAAAAATATCCCATGTGTCATGCTCACTGATTTAAATATTTTTAAAATTTATTTTGTCATAAAAATTTGTGTTTGAGTTCTAATCTTCTGAACGTGCTTGAGTAATTGGATTCTTTTTCAAAGTCTGAACCTTGACGAACTCTGATGGCATCAGAGAGGTAAGTTTCTGTGAGTGTGGGCTACACATCAGGCACATCCTTGTACAGACTTTAGCTTTGCTCTGAGATGGGAAGCTGCTGCTGAGGTTTGTACTGGGGAGTAATGCTTTTGACTTGTGTTTTTAAATACTAGATTCAGCATTATATGGAGACCAGAACGAATGGAATCAAAATCAAAAGCAGGTAAGAAAGGAAAGAAGTTATTGCACGAAGCAGGAGAGAGATGTTATTGGCTTAGATAAATCAGGGAAATAGCAGCTGAGATGATAACAGCGAATGCCATTCAGGGATTTTTTGAAGGTTAATCTGATAGGTGTAGAGTGATGTTGGGTGCAAATGCAGGGATGAGTCAAAGATGACTCCAAGGTTTTGGATCTGAGCAACTTCAGCCATGGGGCTGCCATTTAGGATTACAAGTGTCCTCCCCATTTAAAGGACGGAAATATTAGGACTTTTGTTTTGGAAATGATGAGTTTGAGATGTCTATTCAATATCACAACATCGGAAATTTGAAGAAAATAATTGGATACAGAAGTTACATCTCAGGATAGGAGTCAGTCTGATCTGGAATGAATGCATTCTGGTTGAATGGAATGAATGTGGAGTGACTATGTACGAGGGTTTTCTGTTCTAACATGGCCTCAGATCACAAAAAGTAAGTGTGGACAGAAGTTAGGGACCTAAGCCCTGGAGACAGAAAAAGAGACTAGTGCAGCGTGATGGGCAAGGAAGGGGGAAGATCAGGTGTGAGGGCAGCCGAGTGAAGAACTCTTGTCAGTAAGGGAATGCAATCAGCATCCAATGCTCCTGATCAGCCGGTAATGGAAGAACCAGGAAGGGACCAGCACCTTTAGTCGTGTAGAAGTCACTGGTGACAATGACAAGAGCAGTTTCAGTGGCGTACAATTGGATGAAAGCCTGATGGGTGTGTGTTAAAGAGAGAAATGAAGGATTGGAATGCGAGTCATTGGGTGCAGACAACTCTTCCGGCTCCCTAGCCACAGACCTACCAGAATGCACCGTAGTTGAGCAAGTTGAGTTTATTGCTCATCAAAATGGGGGTAAAGAAACATCCCGTGGAAGAGTGGGTTTCTTAGAAAAAGGAAGTTTGGTAATTTGGGGGAAGGCTTAAGGAAGAGGATCTTTGTTCTGTGTCGGAAGCTGTCCAGAGCAGGGATAACTCTGCCAGCGCATCTTCGTAGGTCTTAACCACAAAGCAAAAAGACTAGTGAGGTCAAAGCTCTATTGAGCAGAGAAGTATCAGTCTCTCACAGTAGGAGAGGCAGTGTTTGGTAGTTTGTGGCTTGCACTACAACTTGTTTTCATCAGTGCCTACACAAGTTATGAAGTGGTCTTGTTTTGACTCCCAGGTTCCTGGTCGCAGAGTGCCCTTGTCTCATGCCGATGTTCTTTGTGTTCAAAGTGAGGTTGTTTATGTCTAAAGGGGATCACCAAAGTCTGGCTGTGAGTGATTGTTAGGAGACCACAACGGAGCAAGGGCCTCAGGAACTTGGCAGGGAGGTTTGAGTTTTGTAACTGAATCCATTTCTTGCTCAAATAAAGCAAAAATTGCATGCTTGGTTTTGTTTTGCTTTCTGTGTCACTTTCTGACTCTGAGGCTTCATTATTTGGGGGATTAGTATTTGCCCTAACACATGATCTTGCAGGTGCCCTAACTGGGCAGAACCGAGCTTTAGGTGTACTCTTAGTAGAAGTCTAACATTGTATGCTGCAGGCTCATTAGCTTTATTCGGCCATAGAAGCAAATAGATTATTCATCCCAAACTGATCAGTAAAGCACCTGAGAATATTTACTTCAACATAACAGAGGCTTTGGCGGTGTGGTCTGTCTGAAACCCTATTTCCTTCTCCGTGATTACACTTCTTACTTGTGTGCAACATTTTCTGCATAAGTGTTACACAATGGCACTTAGGCTGTGGGGTCAGTATCTCTTAGCACCACTACATTTTACTGAATATTGAATAGTTTGTTAAAAATTATTTTTATTAAGTTAACTCTTTGATGACACAATCACATCAATAATAATTCTGGGTAATCAAAATATTGTTATTTTCTTAATTATTTTTGTGCATTTGGTGAGAGAACCCCAAAACTATATTTAAAAGTAACAATTTGTATAAATTTGCATAAAATTAGTCCCATGGAAGGTTTAATTTTATCTCCTACAGTTTAAGTAATTTTTTTCTTTCAGCTGTTTTCTGGTTGGTTGAACTAAGAGTAGTTGCCATAATAACTGTGGCTATTACCACTGAAATGAGTGGTCTTTTCTTACAACATATTTATCAACATGGTCATTTTAAAATTCAGTAGCTATTGCTTCTTGGCCTTTGGCTAAGTTCAAGTATAAAATTCAGTAGCTATTACCAAATTTCTATGTACAGAAGTTGTACCAATTTCCACTCCTACTAACGGAGTGTGTGAATACCTGTTGCCCAAACAATTACCAAAGTGCTATGTAAGCAAACTATTTGGTTATTGCCAACCTGTTGAGAGGAAAATGTTGCTCTAAAATTTTACTTTTCTTTTAGAGTTCTATGATTTTCCTTCTTCATATAAAACTGAATTGTTGTATTAGAAACATAATATATTTCCTCAGTTTATATCTTTTCAGGATATGACATTTTTCCTATGGAGAAATTTTTTTTGGAGCTGATTCAATCAAGGTTTGATTTTTATGGTTTCTGGCTTTTGTGTCCTATAGGCAGGGTTTTACAACTCTAACGTTATTAAAAGACAAAACAAACAAAAAAATCTTTCATGACATTTTTCTAGTATTATATTTTAATGTATTCTTCAATTAGAATATTTGAGGGTGTGAAGTGTGGATTCAACGTTTGGTGATGTCTCTGTGACCAGAAATATGCCATAGGAACTTCAGTCTTGTTTGTATTAACTAGCCTGTGGGAAAGTTGCTTTTATTATATGTCATTTCGCTTAAACTCACAGTATCCAAGAACCTATCAACAACATTAATAAATATTTATTCTGTTCTCCTTTGGAGCAATATAGTTTAGTATTCATCAATTCAGTGTGGTTACTTATAGAACAAAACCACTCTGAATAATGAGAATTGATATTATGTTTATCCATCTTTCATTGATTTAAATTTTCTCTTCATCTGTGGCCTGCCTTTACATTTGGTTACTGGTATCTTTTGAAGAAAACAATCTTAATTACAAGAAGTACCATTGGTTATTTTAAAATCAGTATCACTTTTGACAATATCAAATATTGGTTTACTTTAAGATTTCACAGATATTCTCCTATGTTTCAGCTAAGAATTTTATAATTTTACTTTAACATTTGTATACAGCAAATCTTGAGTTAATTTTGTATATGTCCTGAAGAATGGATCATGATTTATACCCATATGTGCTACCTTGCTGTTTAATGCCATTTGTTGAAAGTATGTATGTTTTCCCATTGAATTTCATTGATGCTTTTCTTGAAAAGTAATTGATTACCTTTGTGTGGGATTATTATTCAGTTCTGTTCTCTTCATCTTTTTTATTATGTTATTCCAATAGAATACTATTTCAAGTAACATCAGTCAGCCCTCCAACTTTGCTCTTCATCTTCAAGATTGTTTTGACAATTCTATATCTTCCCAATTTAAATGTCAATATCAGCTTATCAATTTCTACAAAAGTGTTCACTAGAATTTTGATTAGAATAGCACTGAATCTGGAATTCAAATTGGGAAGAATTTATATTTTTATATTGTTGATTCTTCCAACTTACAGATAGGGCATAGTTCTCCATTTATCCTACATTTTTAAAGTTCTATTAAAATTTCTTCCTGCAAGTTTTCATAGTATTTAGTGCATAATTATTGCTCAAGTTCTGTTGCATTTGTTCCAAATTGCTACTTTAATCAAGAAAAAAATTATAACAAAGAACAGTGTCAGAATAGAAAAAGGGACATCATTACTGGATTATCAATTTATTAAATAGTTAAGAAATTTTTAAGGCTGCGTAATATTTCATGGTGTACATGTACAACAATTTATTAATCCATTCATGAGTTGATGGGCATTTGGGCTTCTTCCATAACTTAGCAATTATGAATTGGGCTGCAATAAATATTCTGGTACAGATATCTTTGTTATAATGTGATTTTTGGTCTTCAGGGTATTGACCTCTTTCATGTTTACATGGATGGAGCTGGAACATATTCTCCTTAGCAAAGTATCTCAAGAATGGAAGAAAAAGTATCCAATTTCCTCAGCCCTACTATGAAGCTAATTTATAGCTTTCATATGAAGGCTATAACCCAATTATATGGGCACAAGAATATGGGGTAAGGGACAAGGGAGGGTAGGGGAGGGGGAGACGTTGGGTGGAGGGAGGGTAATTGGTGAGACCACAACTACGGTGCATCTCAGAAGGGTACAGGTGAAACTTCCTAAATGCAGAATACAAATAACTTCATACAGTAACTAAGAAAATGCCATGAAGGCTATGTTGAACAGTTTGATGAAAATATTTCAGATTGTATATGAAAGCAGCACCCCTTGATTGCACTAATGTACACAGCTATGATTTAATAAAAAAAGTTAAGAAATTTTTATGATATACTAATAAAAATAAGTCCTTAAAAATAGACACAGAAGAAAGAGAATCTATAAATACATGTATTTCTATTAAAATAGTTGGATGTATGATTAAATATAGTTTCACAAGGAAAACTTCAGGACCTGATGTTTTACTGGTGAATCTCACCAATTTTACAGTCATAAATAATACCAATATTTAAAAATTTATTTGAGAAAATAGACAAAAGAGCCTTTCCCCACATAGGCAATGTTGCAAGCATAGCCTAGATATTATAAATAGATAACACATTATAATAAAAAAGTTAAAAGTCTATATTACTCATGAATAGAGATGCAAAATGCTAAACAAAATAGAATCCAACAGTCTGTAAAAACCAAAAAGATATAAAAATCAAATTGTATTTAGTACTAAAAATGTAAAGATAATTTCACATTTAAAAATAATAGAATTCAAGGATTGAGCAAGATGGTGGACCTCTAGCGACATTTCTTACCAGCCACTCTCAGTGAGACAGAAGAGAGAATTCCAGCCCCCTCTGCCTGGGAGGACCTACCCAGAAATATCATGCTGGGGGCACAGTGAAGCAGTGGGAGACTCTAGGAGCCAGTGAAGGGGTCTGGAGCTGAGAAAAATCATAACAGAAGGCAAGTGCCTGGGGCTAGGCAGAGGTTGGCTGGCTGGCCCCTCTTATGGGAGACTGGAGCCAGGAAATGAGCCCTGCCATTGTCCGACTTTGGACCATTGGACTAAGCTGCTTGCTGGGGATGCATTGGGGAGGGGGAACTAGCAAGCAAGTAACCTTGAACAGCGTGCAATGGCCAGGATTGACTACTGGGAGGGTTAAAACTCCCAGTAGCTTGGCTATAGGCAGGGCATTACCACTGTAGAAAGGCTGCAAGGGAAGAATGGTCATCAGGGTCCTAGTGAATGGCTGATTCTGGCGTGTGTTCTGAGCATGTACAACCATCTTTGGGGTGAGCTGAATGGCCCCACAGCCCTGGGAAGGTCACTGTGTTTGATGTGCCTCTTGGGAAGTCTGGTGAGAGCTTCACGATGCCAATCTTATGGGACTGAATGCTGACAAAGCACCCTCTCCCTAGCCTTAACCAGGAAGAAATAGATATCTTGAACAGAACAATCTCAAGCACTGAGATAGAAGAAACAATAAAAGATCTGCTAACAAAAATAAAAGCCTTAGACCAAAAGGCTTCACACTGGAATTCTATCAAACTGTCAAAGATGAGCTTGTATTTATATAGCAGAACCTACTCTAAAGCATTGAGAAGAAGGAACCTTCTCCAACATATTCAATAAGCAAACATCACCCTGATACCAAAACCAGGAAAGGTCCCAACTGAAAAGGAGAACTGCAGACCAATTTCACTAATGAATATTGATGAGAACATACGCAATAAAATCTTTACCAATGGAACAGAAACTTCTCTGATGAAGACAGGCACATGGCCTACAAACACATGAAAAAAAATGCTCATCATCCTTAATCATCAGAGAAATGAAGCATCAAAACCACTTTGAGGTATCATCTAACTCCAGTAAGCCCCATATCACAAAATCCCAAAAATATAGATGTTGGCATAGATGCAGATAGAAGGGAACACTTCTACACTGCTGGTGGGAATGCAAGCTAATATGACTTTTTTTGTGTGTGTGTGGAGACAGAGTCTCAGTCTATCGCCCTCGGTAGAGTGCTGTGGAGTCACAGCTCACAGCAACCTCCAGCTCTTGAGCTTAAGTGATTCTTTTGCCTCAGCCTCCCAGGTAGCTGGGACTATAGGTGCCCGCCACAGCCCCTGGCTAATTTTTGATGTAGTTCAGCCAGGGCCAGGTTTGAGCCCTCAGTCTTTGGTATATGGGGTCGGTGCCTTACTCGCTGAGCCACATGTGCCACCCTAATATGACCTTTTTGGAAAGAAGTTTGGAGAACACTCAAGGAACTAAAAGTAGACCTACCATTATATCCTGCAATTCCTCTACTAAGTATATAGCCAGATTATCAAAAATTATTTTACACAAAGATGTTTGCACCAGAATGTTTATTGTAGCCCAATTCATAATAGCCATGACATGGAAACAGCCCAAGGGCCCACTGACCCATGAATGGATTAACAAGTTGTAGTGTATGTATACCATGGAATACTATGCAACCATAAAAAAGATGGAGATGTCACATCTTTTATGTTTACCTGGATGATAGAGCTGGAACATGTTCTTCTTAGTAAAGTATGTCAAGAATGGAAAAAAAAGTTTCCAATGTACTCAATACTACTATGAAATCTATATATAATCGCATACATATTCATATGAATGGCAAAACATAACTATAGTCGAGAAAGCAGAAGGAAAGAGGAGAGAGAGGGGAGGGTAGGAGGGATACGGGAAGAGGGAAGGGACTCGGGGGAATCTCACCTAATGTCCATGTTGCAACAGTACATTTCAAAACTATTAAGAAAGGAGTATAGTTGTGATGAATGTGTTACTTAGTTCAATTTAAACCTTTCATATTGTATATCAAAGCAGTACACTGAAACTGCTTCGATGCATTGATGTACAAAATTATGATTTCATAAAAAAAACCTTAGCTAATACATTACAACTACACATTAAAAAAATTATACATCAACTTGGGAGGCTGAGGCAAGAGAATCGCTTAAGCCCAAGAGCTGGAGGTTGCTGTGAGCAGTGTGACGCCACAGCACTCTACCAAGGGTGATAAAGTGAGACTCTGTCTCTACAAAAAAAAA
>CAUYON010108434.1:0-14609 GCA_963573935.1 Arctocebus calabarensis
GGCGTTGTGGCGGGCGCCTGTAGTCCCAGCTACTTGGGAGGCAGAGGCAGGAGACTCGCTTGAGCCTAGGAATTGGAGGTTGCTGTGAGCTGTAATGCCACGGCACTCTATCCAGGGCGACAGCTTGAGGCTCTGTCTCAAGGAAAAAAAAAAAAAATGGATGTGCCTGACAAATAACTGTTTTGAAGTGAGTATCGGCTTGGCGCCCTTAGCTCGGTGAGTAGGGTACCTGCCACATACACCAAGGCTGATGGGTTCAAGCAACAAAGATGACTGCAACCAAAAAAAAAATAGCCCGGCTTGTGGGGCGTGCCTGCAGTCCCAGCTACTTGGGTGGCTGAGGCAAGAGAACCGCTTAAAACCCAAGCGTTGGGGCGGCACCTGTGGCTCAGCGAGTAGGGCGCTGGCCCCATGTACCAAGGGTGGTAGGTTCAAACCCAGCCCTGGCCCAACTGCAAAAAAAAAAAAAAAAAAAAGCCCAACAGTTGGAGATTGCTGTGAGCTGTGATGTAACAGCACTCTATGGAGGGCAACATAGTAAGACTCTGTCTCAAAATAAATAAATAAAGCGAGGGTAATTTTTTTATTATTATTATTGTTGGGAACTCATTGAGGGTACAAGAAACCAGGTTACACTGATTGTATTTGTTAGGTAAAGTCCCTCTTACAATCGTGTTTTGCCCCCAAAAGGTGTGGCACACACCAAGACTCCACCCCCCTCACTCCTGCCCTTTCTCTGCTCTTCCTTTCCTCACCCCTCAAGCGAGGATCATCTTAAAAGTATGACATTAGCTTAGCATGCCCAGCTCTACCCAGGCCTTCACCATACCTTCTGCCCAGGATCTGCTCCTTCCTGAAGTGGAGCAGAGACCAACCTGGCCCACAGCATTGTGAAAGCATGGGTCCCAAGACTGGCTTGAAGGAACTAAGTGTGTGTTTGTCGTTTTTGTTTTTTGAGACAGAGTCTCACTCTGTCACCCTGGGTTGAGTGCTGTGGCATCATGGTAGCTCACAGCAACCTCAAACTCTTAGACTTGAGCAATCCTCTTGCCTTAGTCTCCCAAGTAGCTGGGACTACAGGTGCCTGCCTCTACACCTGAGAAGTTGTCCTATTTTATCTTGCTCTTGCTCAGTCTGGTCTCAAACTCCTGAGCTCAAGCAATCCACCCACCTTGGCCTCCCAGAGTGCTAGGATTACAGGCGTTTGAGCCACTGTGCCCAGCCAGGAGCTGAGTTTTTAAAAACATTTATAAATATAAAGATTGTCCACATATTGTTTGGTACCCTCCCAGTTTACTTGCCTTCCATAACAGGAAACCCTACATCCTTTGCAGGAGGGAAACTTATGCAGAGAGAGGAACAAATCTAATTTCCAGAGTAGAGATCTGGGAGCTTAAGCTCCTTGTGGGAACTGTGGGCAATACCCAGGAGGAACACTGGAAAATTTTCCAGAGGAATGGAAATGCTACTGACATTTGTCATTCTGTCCACAGGTGTCTCTTGAGGGTTCAACTGGATCTCAACTAAAGTAGTGACAGGAAGCAAGTAGAAATGAACAATATAACGAACTCAGAGGAGCCCTGCAAGGAAAAGGCAGAAACAGATACAGACCAGATAGGACCCTTAAGTGGAGTATCTAGCTTCAAGCTAGCAATTCCCTTTCAGCATCCTATTTTAAAGCTTCCGGAACAGAATTACAGAATTAACATAGAAATTAAGAAAACAGGCTCGGCGCCTGTGGCTCAACAGGCTAAGGCACCAGCCACGTACACCTGAGCTGGCGGGTTCGAATCCAGCCCCAGCCCGCCAAACAACAATAACAGCTGCAACCAAAAAAATGGCCAGACGCCTGTAGTCCCAGCTACTTGGGAGGCAGAGGCAGCAGACTCACTTGAGCCCAGGAGTTGGAGGTTGCTGTGAGCTGTGATGCTATAGCACTCTATTGATGGCTTGAGGCTCTGTCTCAAAGAAAAAGAAAAAGAAAACAGGGCAGTGCCTGTGGCTCAAGCCCCATATATCAGAGGTGATGGGTTCAAACCCAGCCCTGGCCAAAAACTGCAACAAAAAAAAAAAAAGAAGAAGAAGAAGAAGAAGAAAGAAATTAAGAAAACAAAATAGGGCGGCGCCTGTGGCTCATCGAGTAAGGGCGCCAGCCCCACATACCGAAGGTGGCGGGTTCAAACCTGGCCTTGGCTGAACTGCAAAACAGAAAAATAGCCAGGCATTGTGGTGAACACCTGTAGTCCCAGCTACTCGGGAGGCTGAGGCAAGCAAATCGCCTATGCCCAGGAGTTGGAGGTTGCTGTGAGCTGTGTGATGCCACAGCACTCTATCAAGGGCGATAAAGTGAGACTCTGTCTCTACAAAAAAAAAAGAAAACAGAATAGAAGATCTAGAAACATCTCCACCATCCCATGTATGTGTGTGAAGTGTGTAATATGTGTATTTCAAATTGGTAAGGCAATGGTGATGGAACAATTAGTTAACTCTTTATGGGGTGGAGTGAAGCAAGGTCTCTATATACATCACAAAATATATTTCAGATGCATTATAAATGTAAGTGTATACACTCGGGCTCAAGCATCTAAGGCACCAGCCATGTACACCTGAGCTGGCAGGTTCAAATCCAACCCGGGCCCTCCAAACAACAATGACGGCTGCAACCAAAAAATGGCCAGGCATTGTGGTAGGTGCCTGTAGTCCCAGCTACTTGGGAGGTGGAGGCAGGAGACTCGCTTGAGCCCAGGAGTTGGAGGTTGCTGTGAGCTGTGATGCCACGGCACTCTCTCCAGGGCAACAGCTTGAGGCTCTGTCTCAAAAAAATAAATAAATAAATAAATAAATAAATAAATAAATGTAAGTGTATAAATTCATATAAAGGAATAGAAAAATATATAGGTAAGTATTGTCATTATATTAGAGTGGGAGCAGATTTTTTATTTTATTTTATTTTGCAGTTTTTTTGACTGGGGCTGGGCTTGAACCTGCCACCCCTGTTATATGGGGCTGGCACCCTACTCCTTGAGCCAAAGGCACCACCCAGGGAGTAGATTTTTTAAACATGATGTTGTTTATAACATCGGCAGAAGTCATGAAAAGGGAGAGATTATGGATTTGACTAAAATATAAAAGTTTTTTTTCTTTTGAGACAGAGTCTTACTATGTCGCCCTCGGTAGAGTGCTGTGACAGCTCACAGCAACCTCTGACTCTTGGGCTTAAGCAATTCTCTTGCCACCGCCACCCAAGTACTTGCTGGGACTATAGGCACCCACCACAACACCTGGCTATTTTTTTTTTTTTTTTTTTGGTTGTAGTCGTTATTGGTGTTTGGCAGGCCCGGGTTCTAACCCGCCAGCTCCTGTGTATGTGGCTGGCTCCGTAGCCGCTGAGCTATAGGCGCTGAGCCAAAATATAAAAGTTTAATATTTTCATATCACAAAAAAACAATAAACAAAATTACAAGGTAAGTGTCAGGCACAGTGGTACGCACCTATAGTACTCAGGAGACTGAGGTGGGAGGGTCACTTGAGCTCAGGAGCTGGGGTCTATAAAGGCCAGTGGATAGTCACTGCGCTACAGCCTGGGCAACATAGTGAGACCTCATCTCTAAATGAAATAATTTTTTTTTCTTGAGACAGAGTCTTACTCTGTTGCCCTGGGTAGAGCGCCATTACGCTGTAGCTCACAGCAACCTCAAACTCCTAGGTTTGAGCAATCCTCTTTCCTCACCCTCCTGAGTAGCTGGGACTATAGGCATCCACCACAATGACTAATTTTTCTATTTTTTTAGTAAAGAAAGGGTCTCGCTTTTGCTCAGGCTGGTCTTGAACTCGTGCGCTCAGGCAATCCACCCGCCTTGGCCTCCCAGAATGCTAGGATTATAGGCGTAAGCCACTTTGCCTAGCCAAAGAAATAAAAATTGTTTTTAAAATTGTCTGAGATTTGAAAAGATACGCCAATATGATGATTCAAAGCATAGACTTTGGAGTTGATAGCCTGGAATCGGAATTCCAGCTTCAGCGATGCACTATTAACACAGATTCTCTGAGCATCAATTTTTTTTCTCTGAAAAAAATGGGCATGATTTCTGCCTCCCATGACTGTCATAACATTGCATATAAAACATGCTGAGTAATAGTGGATATTATTACTAATCCTATGTTTTCTATGCAATAAATAAATACAAATGTCAAACTAGTTTAAAGTATGTGTGACTATATTTGCATTCCCACATTCATAGCAGTATTGTTCACAATGGCCAAGAAGTAGAATTGACCCAAATGCTTATTGACAGATGAATAAAAAAAATGCTTTTTACATAATACCTACAATGGCATACTACTCAGCCTTAAAAAAGAAGAAAAATCAGGGTGCGCCTGTGGCTCAACGAGTAGGACACCGGACCCATATACCGAAGGTGACGGCTTCAAACCCGGCCTCGGCCAAACTGCAAAACAGAAAAATAGCCGGGCGTTGTGGCGGGCACCTGTAGTCCCAGCTACTTGGGAGGCTGAGGCAAGAGAATTGCCTAAGCCCAGGAGGTGGAGGTTGCTCTGAGCTGTGTGATGCCACGGCACTCTACCAAGGGCGAAAAAGTGAGACTCTGTCTCTACAAAAAAAAAAAAAAGAAGAAGAAAAATCTCACACATGCTACAATATGGATCTACCTTGAGGATATTGTGCCAAAAGCAATAAGCCAGTCACAAAAGGACAAATACTATACGATTCTTATGAGGCACCTAAAGTGGTCAAATTTACAGAGACAGAAAATAGGAGGGTGGGCAGGCACGGTGACTCATGCCTGTAATCCCAGCACTTAGGAGGCTGAGGCAGGTAGATTGCCTGAGCTCACAGGTTGGAGACCAGCCTAAGGGTGAGCAAGACCTTGTCTCTAAAACTAGCCAGGCATTATGATGGACGCTGTAGTTCTAGCTACTTGGGAGGCTGAGGAAAGAGAATCGCTTAAGCCCAGGAGTTTGAGGTCGCTGTGAGCTATAACGCCAGGGCACTCTACTAAGAACAGCAAAGTGAGATTCTGTCTCAAAAAAGAAGATAAGAGGGTGGTTGGGGGTGGCTGGGAGACCTGGTGAGAGAGAAGAAGGGAGAGAATGAAGAGTTAGTGTTTAGGGGATACAGAGCTTCCATTTTTGCACTACGAAAGGGTTCCGCAGATGGACCATAGTGATCCTTGCACAACAATATGAATGCACTAATGTCTCTTAACCATACACTAAAAAAATAGTTAAGATAGGAAACTTCATGTTGTGTATTTTGCGACAATAAAACATTAAAATATTCAAAGTTTTTATTGGCTCAGTGCCCGTAGCACAGTGGTTACGGCACCAGCCACATGTGGCAGGTGCCTGTAGTCCCAGCTACTTGGGAGGCTGAGGCAAGAGAATCATTTAAGCCCAAGAGTTGGAGGTTGCGTCTCGGCGCCTGTGGCTCAACGGGCTAAGGCGCCAGCCACATACACCTGAACTGGCGGGTTCGAATCCAGCCCGGGCCCGCCAAGCAACAATGACAACTGCAACCAAAAAATGGCCAGGAGTTGTGGCGGGTGCCTGGGGTCCCAGCTACTTGGGAGGCAGAGGCAGGAGACTCGCTTGAGCCCAGGACTGGGGAGGTTGCTGTGAGCTGTGATACCACAGCCCTCTACCCAGGGTGACAGCTTGAGGCTCTGTCTCACAAAAAAAAGAAAGAGTTGGAGGTTGCTGTGAGCTGTGATGCCACGACCCTCTACCAAGGGTGGCATAGTGAGACTCTGTCCAAAAAAAAAAGTTTTTATTATATAACAAGAAATGATGAACACCCCAATAGAGAAATGAGTGCAGGACACAAACAAACAACTCACAAAAGAAATACAAACAGCTAATATGCACAGTTTAAAATTGTAATCAATACTTTGAAAATTTAAATGTGGTATCATTTTGGGCGGCGCCTGTGTCTCAGTAAGTAGGGCGCCGGCCCCATATACAGAGGGTGGCGGGTTCAAACCCGGCCCCAGCCGAACTACAACAACAACAAAAAAATAGCTGGGCGTTGTGGTGGGCGCCTGTGGTCCCGGCTACTCGGGAGGCTGAGGCAAGAGAATCGCCTACACCCAGGAGTTGGAGGTTGCTGTGAGCTGTGTGATGCCACAGCACTCTACTGAGGGCAATAAATTGAGACTTTGTCTCTACAAAAAAATAAAAATAAAAAATAAATGTGGTATCATTTTTTACTGGTCAAATTTGTGTTTTGTTTTTTTTTTGAGACAGAGCCTCAAGCTGTCACCCTGGATAGAGTTCTGTGGCATCACAGCTCACAGCAACCTCCAATTCCTGGGCTCAAGCGAGTCTCCTGCCTCTACCTCCCAAGTAGCTGGGACTACAGGCACCCGCCACAACACCCAGCCATTTTTTGGTTGCAGCCGTCATTTTTGTTTGGCGGGCCCGGGCTGGATTCGAACCCGCCAGCTCAGGTGTACGTTGCTGGCGCCTTTGCCCGTTGAGCCACAGGCGCTGAGCCTACCGGTCAAATTTGTAAATGTTTGTTGTTGTTTTTTTTCTATGTGAGGATAGTATGGAGGAGGGAAGTGGGCACTCCTAACATTGCTCCCGGGAGTACAAACTGGTCTGACCATTGTGCATGGCAATTTGACAGTAGCATCAGAAGCCCTCAGACATGCATGTCTTTTGGCTTAGACATGTCATGGAATTTATACTATATTTCCCTCCTAGAAGAAAAGACAGAATCTGTTAATAGTGGGAAATTTTGAGGAGAGAAGTTGAGGATAGAGAATAAGAAAATTTGTAGCTGGCTCAGCACCTGTGGCTCAACAGGCTAAGGCGCCAGCCACGTACACCTGAGCTGGCAAGTTCGAATCCAGCCCAGGCCAGCCAAACAACAATGACGGCTGCAACCAAAAAAATGGCTGGGCATTGTGGCGGGCACCTGTAGTCCCAGCTACTTGGGAGGCGGAGGCAAGAGACTCGCTTGAGCCCAGGAATTTGAGGTTGCTGTGAGCTGTGATGTCACAGAACTCTATCCAGGGTGACAGCTTGAGGGTCTGTCTCAAAAAAAAAAAAAAAAGAAAAGTTGTAGCTTTAAGCATGAGCATGTTCTATTTTTACAAGTATTTTAAAGAATTATATAGATAATAAGTCTATAATTCCATATTATGTGTATGGTGAGATTATTAACTATTTTCATTGTTAAAAATTTGAAAATCTTGGCTGGGTACCTGTAGCTAAATGGTTAAATCACCAGCCCCTGAGCACTGGAGGGGTGAGGGAGTGGGGATTGAACCCAACCCAGGCCTGATAAACAAAAATTTAAAAAAATTTAAAAATCATTTTATACAATAAGAGTGTATTTCAAACAAATAATAGACCAAAATCACATAAACAGCCAATTTTTCTTTCTTTTTTTTTGAGACAGAGTCTCACTCTGTTACCCTCGGTGGAGACAGCATCATAGCGCACAGCAACTTCAAACTCTTGGGATTAAGAGATCCTCCTGCCTCAGCCTCCCCAGTAGCTGGGACTACAGGCGACCACCACAATGCCCAGCTCATTTTATTGGGGTTGGTTTTTTATTTTTTTTTAGTAGTAGAGACAGGGTCTCACTCCTGCTCAGACTGGTTTCAAACTCCTGAGCTCAATCGATCTGCCCACATCAGCCTCCCAAAGTGCTAGGATTACAGGCTTGAGCCCCCACAGCTGATTTTCAAAGTCTTTGCTCATTCCTAAACTACTAGCATAGTAACAGAAGATGAGAGCTGTGTGTGTACTGGGCCACAATTTGGCCTCAGTCATATTCCTTTTGCCTGAACCCTGCTCACATACTCCTGCCTAGGGCAGAGGGCTCATGAATTCACCTGATAGGTATCATTTAAAGGATTCTCAACGGCTTGGTGCCTGTGGCTCAACGGGCTAGAGCACCAGCCACGTACACCTGAGCTGGCAGGTTCGATCCGAGCTGTGATGCTTTTTTTTGAGACAGAACCTCAAGCTGTCACCCTGGATAGAGTGCTGTGGCATCACAGCTCACAGCAACCTCAATTCCTGGGTTCAAGCGAGTCTCCTGCCTCTGCCTCCCAAGTAGCTGGGGCTATAGGCGCCCGCCACAACACCCGGCCAATTTTTGGTTGCAGCCGTCTTTGTTGTTTGGCAGACCCGGGCTGGATTCGAACCCACCAGCTCAGGTGTACATGGCTGGCGCCTTAGCCCTTTGAGCCACAGGCACCGAGCCAACATTTTTTTTTTTGCAGTTTTTTTTTTTTTTTTTTTGGCTGGGACTGGGTTTGAATCCACCATCTCTGGCTTATAACGCCGGTGCCCTACTCCTTTGAGCCACAGGCACTGCCCTCAACTGTGTTCATTTTTTTCCTTTATTTCTCCCTAACTTTATTTACTTATTTTTTATTTTATGTCTTCCTTCTTTTCCCGATATTCTCTAACTTATTGTTAGCTTTATTCTGCTTGATGCTCCACATTTTGTCTTAAATGTACCACTTCCTATACCCAGTTTTGTTCAATATTATGATTTATTAGAAAAGTGTTAGAATTACACTTCAGAAAGGTTTGGAAATACAGCAGCAAAAATGTCCCTTTCATCTTACTGTGTATCTCTGGTATCCCCATAACCTCAGGTATAGTGCTGGGCAATCATCTTTGCCCAAAATTACTCTGTATAGTGATGGAATGATTGCTAAAACTCCTGCAGGAAGGTGACCCTAAGAATCCTGGCCCTCACGGGCTGGCGCCCTACCCCTCAGTGGGTAGGGGGCCAGCTCCATATACCGAGGGTAGTGGGTTTGAACCCAGCCCTAGCCAAACTACAACAAAAAATATCCAGGCGTTGTGGTGGGAGCCTGTATTCCCAGCTACTCGGGAGGCTGAGGCAAGAGAATCACTTAAGCCCAGGAGTTGAAGGTTGCTGTGAGCTGTGACGCCATGACACTCTACCAAGGGCGATAAAGTGAAACCCTGTCTCAAAAAAAAGGGGGGGGGGCGGCGCCTGTGGCTCATTGAGTAGGGTGCCAGCCCCATATACCAAAGGTGGCGGATTCAAACCCGGCCTCAGCCAAACTGCAATGAGGCAAGAGAATCGCCTAAGCCCAGGAGTTGGAGGTTTCTGTGAGCAATGTGATGCCATGGCACTCGGCCAAGGGCAATAAAGTGAGACTCTGTCTCTACCAAAAAAAAAAAAAAAAAAGAATCCTTGGGCAGCGCCTGTGGCTCAGTGAGTAGAGCGCGGGACCCATATACCAAGGGTGGCTGGTTCAAGCCCGGCCCTAGCCAAACTGCAAAAAAAAAAAAAGCCTGGCAGGCTTTTTTTGTGGCAAGTGCCTGTGGTCCCAGCTACTTGGGAGGCTGAGGCCAGAGACTCTCCTGAGCCCAAGAGCTGGAGGTTGCTGTGAGCTGTGATGCCACCGCACTCTACGGATGGCAACAGAGTGAGACTCTGTCTCTAAAAAAAAAAAAAAAAAAAAGAATCCTGGCCCCCCAATCCAGGCCCTAGCTCTGCCTCCACGTGACAATCTCTCAGCTCTGCTGGCTGAGTCACTTTCAGTTGTTTCTTGGGTGCTCTGTCCATGCTGTTTGTCATTTCACATATGGATATTTTCCAGGAAAATATGTTGTAAATTTCTTGAGGACAGCTTTTTAGAGGTCTTTCATGGCCAGCCAGGAACTTGGTCAAGTGCAGGACTCAGCAAGAAGCTAGAATCCCTCACGAACAGGCAGGGCTACCCCTCAGACAAGTGCCTGGGACTATCTGCTTTAGCTGGCGAGAAGGTACATTTTGGATTCAGACCGAGGAGCAAAACAGGATTCCTCTCGACATAGATCAAGGAGAAAAACATTTGGGGCTTAGTCACAACAATCCTACCCAAATGCACTTTACAGGCTCAGTGCCTGTGGTTCAAGTGACTTAAGGGGCCAGCCACATACACCTGAGCTGGCAGGTTCAAATCCAGCCCAGGCCCACCAAACAACAATGACAGCTGCAACCAAAAAATAGCTGGGCATTGTGGCAGACACCTGTAGTCCCAGCTACTTGGGAGGCGGAGGCAGGAGAATCGCTTGAGCCCAGGAGTTGGAGTTTGCTGTGAGCGGTGATGCCACAGCACTCTACCCAGGGTGACAGCTTGAGGCTCTGTCTCAAAAAAAATATATGCATTTTACAAAAGCCCTTCACTTGTACCTTACGACACTCTCACAAGGATCCTGTTGGCAGAGTAGATGTTACTCTTCCCATTTTGTGGAGAAGGAACTAGAGCTCAGAGAGGCTAAGATTTGCCCAGAATTGTGCAGCTAGTAAGTGACAGAGCTGAGATGGAGCCCAGGTTTTCAGGCTCCTTCATACCACATGTCTTTTGGAGGTATGAATGCCTTCATCCTTCTTGTTAGTATCTCATGAAATTGAGGGGATATGGATAGTTCTTCAGTACTCCAGTGCTGTTGAAGAAACTGACATGCAAGATCAAGGAGTGGCACAGCCCAGGAACACCGCGCTCTAGGAAGGACAGCAAGGGACTAGGAAGAAGGACTAGTCCAGACTTTTCTGTTCCTCTCCTGGGGATTTCCTCAGGCAGGATGAAGTGGCGCCACCCTCAGTGCAACTGGAAGCGACAGTTCCTATGTGGTGGAATTTGAGGCTTTGAACAAAATATGAACTCCATTACCTGTCAAGCCACATGAGAGTAATTCCTTTAACTCTTTGAGGCTTAGAATCTTCCAAGAACCCCAGAAGCTCTTATTTGTTGACACCCAAGTCCAGCTAAGCCTTGGAAATTGACTAGGGAGGAAAGGAACCTATAGAGAGGCAAGGTGCCCTTGAGGTCTCCCCAAGGGCCTCATGGCAGGTGTGAGTCTCCCAGTTCTGGAGACAACAGTACATGATTTCCCTCTCTCTGCTTTTTTTTTTTTTAATTATTTTTTTCTTTTTAATTAATAAATTTATTTTTTAACATTAGATGACTTCTCTGAAAATTTGGCCCAGGAAAAAAGGCCAGGGAATATTTGGCTGGTAATGGAGTGGGAAAGCCAGACCAGCCCTTTAGTCTGAGTCCACTCAGACAGTTCCCCCAGTTCCTTCAGGCAGGGATGAGGATGATTTACCCAGAGAGAGTGCTGAGCCACCTACCGCTCACACAGTACTACTGGGTCCCTGATGTTGAGCATGAAGACCTAAGAAGCACTCAGCACAGTTCTAAGCACTTTATCTGTATTCATTCATTTAATCCTCACAACCCACATATTTTTTTCTTTTGGGGACAGAGTCTCACTTTTTTGCCACCAGTAGAGTGCTATGGCATCATAACTCACTGCAACCTCAAACTCTTGGGCTCAAGCAATCCTCTTGAGTAACTTGAGTAACGACAGGGTCTTGCTCTTGCTCAGGCTGGTCTCAACTCTTTTTTTTTTTTTTTTTTGAGACAGAGCCTCAAGTTGTCACCCTGGATAGAGTGCTGTGTCATCACAGCTCACAGCAACCTCCAATTCCTGGGCTCAAGCGAGTCTCCTGCCTCCGCCTCCCAAGTAGCTGGGACTACAGGCGCCCGCCACAACGCCCGGCCATTTTTGGTTGCAGCCATCATTGTTGTTTGGCGGGCCAGACTGGATTCGAACCCGCAAGCTCAGGTGTACGTGGCTGGTGCCTTAGCCCGCTGAGCCACAGGCGCTGAGCCTGGTCTCAACTCTTGAACTCAAGTGATCCACCCGCCTCAGCCTCCCAGAGTGCTAGGATTACAACCCACAGATCTTATGAGCTGCATAGAACATCAGTATTGGCATTTTACAGGTGAGGAGACTAAGACCCAGGGAGCAGGAAAATAATAGTGTAGCCAGAAATATAAACCATGCAGTGAGACTATGGAAGCCTCCAATGTGCAGTGAAATTGGATCAACACCAGTGGCTTGCACCTGTCCCGAACTTTAGAGTTTATAAAGGATCTTCCCTTGGCTCCTGAGACCCTCATACTCCAGGAAATATGGTATCTTATCAACAGGGGCTCAGAGAAGCGATGCGACTCACCCAAGGTCACACAGCTACTGAGAGGTCTGGGACTAATTTGCTGTCACCTAGACTCGTGGCAGATTTCCAGACCCCTGCTTATCTGGCTCTCCACCCCAAGCCTTCCCTGGGCGGGTGCAGGCCCTGTCTCTGGTTCCTACGCCGAGGCTTGCAGAGGGGCGGAGAGGATCGCGGCCTGCTGTCCTGGGCGCTGTCCGCGGTGCTGATCTGCCACTGCGCCCTTGCTGGCCACGTCGCCGGAGGGTTTCCCGGGTTCCCTTTCCAGCTTCCACCAAAAGCTTCCAGCCTTGGGCGAGTTCGGCTGCTGCTGGGGTCCTCAGGCCCGACTCCCAGGGTTCTCGGGGCTCCCGGGGTTTCCCCTCCCCCGACCGCGCGCCGCCAGTCCCTCCTCCCCCCCGCCCCGCCCACGGCCCCTCCCCGCTTGTCTAAGGTCCCTCCCCTCCCCCTTTATCTCTCCCGCCCCCCCCCGCCCACCCTCCGGCTCGTTCGCCAGTTCCGGTCACGTTGCTGGGTGTTTACGCCTGGAGCCCGCCCCAGACCCCCCACCTCGGCGCCCTAGAGCCCCCGGAACCCCGGCCCTACAGCCCCGCAGCCTCGCAGCAGCTGATGGCGCCGCAGCCCGGGCGGGCGCTGCGGAACCCCGGGCGCAACTAGCGCGGGGGGAAGAGCGCCTCCCCCACCCAGCCCGGCCCAGAACCAGGGCCCCGCCGGCGGGTCGCTCCCTCAGGTCCCGAAGGTGAGGAGGCCGGTCGGTGGGCTTGGGGTGGGTGGGAACCGGGGTGGCCCCGTGTGGGGAGCAGCCGAGGCTCAGCTCCCCCGGGAGGGCTGGCGCGGGGCTGGGCACCGCAGCGCGCGGGAGGTGAACAGGACTCGCGGCGGGCTGCTGGCAGAAGTTGTCCTCCACCGGCCAGACCTGGACCTTTTCTGGTGCTGGCGGGGAGTCCAGAGCCGCCCGAAGTCGAGCCCCCGCCACCTCCTGCCACCTGCCACCACACACATCTTTCTTTACGCCTGCCTTCTTCCCTGTCCTCGGTAGTCTCCACATCCCCACCACCCCTGTCTTCTCTGAGAGTCATATTCGAGTCATAATCAGGGCAAAACATCAAGACTGAAGGTTGGGGCTCTAGTTTCCCCATACACTCCCGTGTGACTCCCGTGTGACTGGATCCTCAGCTTTGCTGAGGTTAGAGGGTCTTAGGATCTTCAATGGAGGTGGGAGTCAGAGTTGAGGGCTTTGGGGAGAGGAGGGGCAAGGTCTCTGGGGAATGTGGCTCCATCATTGGCCAAACAGCCCCACCTCGCAGACATAGTCACAGATATTTGTCAAAGGCTGAATCTTTGTTTCAGACTCAGGAAAGCCCCAGGAAAGCCAAGGACTTGGAGGGGGGCAGGGGACCAGAGTAATTATTTTTTAATACATGTATCTATGTATCCTGGTGATTCCAGTACGACTCAACTCATTCTCCCTGTTTCACCAACATTCTTAGTGTTCCTGTTCCTTGCCAGTGATTCCCAGAGACAAAGCCTTGCCCTCAGGAAGCTTAAGACTTAAGAGCAGAAGCCAGGTGTGTGCGTGTTTGTGTGTGTGTGCACACGCGCGTGCACACAGAATGAAGAGTGATAATGTGGCAGAATGTGGTGCTAGCTGCCACCCAGATTCCAACAAATTGCCTTTGAAAACCACTTTCACACAGAGGTGAGAGTCTAGCTTGGTGAGGTGTGTAACATTGGAGAAGGGCCCTGAAGGATGGGTCAGGTTTCAAGAGGCAGAGATGGGGTGGAGTACACCAAGTGAAGTGATGTCCATGGCTAAGGGACAGTTTATCATGAGAAGAGCAGAAAGTAGAATCTGAAAGAGATCCGCCTGCAAATATGGATCTCATTTAGATTGAGAAAGGCTGTAAATGCCTGGGTGAGCACCTAGTTGCCAGGCACTGTACTATTACATATTTCTGGCAAACTCCTTTACCTCTCTGAGCCTCTATTTCCTTGTCTGTGGAGTATACGTGCTAATAAAACCTTCAAAGTGGGGCTGTTGTCAAGATAAATAAATTAATATATGTAAAATGCTAAGAACAGCGCTGGTTACCTATTATTATTAAGTATTAATATTACCTGCTCATTGATGCCATGTCCGAGAAAGGCTTCTTGAGTTCCTGCTCTCCCGGTGCCCCAGTCTCTTGAGTTAGGTAGTAAGAGGAATAATGATTAAGAAAAATAAAGATACTATTGATTCATTTATTTATTCATTTATTACTGTGCCTGTCCTATCTAATTTACCTGCCCTGGCTGTAACAGTGATAAAAATAAGTTTAATCGGCTCGGCGCCTGTGGCTCAATGGGCTAAGGCGCCAGCCACGTACACCTGACCTGGCAGGTTCGTATCCAGCCCCAGCCCTCCAAACAACAATGACGGCTGGCAACCAAAAAATGGCTGGGCGTTGTGGCGGGCGCCTGGGGTCCCAGCTACTTGGGAGGCAGAGGCAGGAGACTCGCTTGAGCCCAGGAGTTGGAGGTTGCTGTGAGCTGTGATGCCATAGCACTCTATCCAGGGTGACAGCTTGAGGCTCTGTCTCAAAAAAAA
>CAUYON010108436.1:0-10240 GCA_963573935.1 Arctocebus calabarensis
CATATACATTCAGAAATATTTTGATCGTACTGTTACAGATAGCCTTCATGGCATTTTCTTGATCACTATATAAAGACATTGATACTCTACCTTTAATAAGTTTCACCAGTACCCTGCTAAGATGCACCGTAGGTGTGTTCCATTTTCACTAAATTTTACACCTCTAAACATCAAATTGTGAGGAACTAGAATAAAAGCTTTATTGAAATTGTGTAAGTACATAGAAAACTAAGCAAGCAAATAAAATAATTATTAGCTGCCAGGAAATAGAAAGTAAGAAAAAGTGAGAAAGGAAAAGTAATCAGAGTTGTGAATAGGATTTACATACTTCTAATCACAGAATATTGATTGATGAAATGAGAGTTTAACTGTATTGAGGGGATGAGAAAGGTTTGCATGGGTGGGGTAAGGACAGAATTAGGGGAGAACATGCCAAATCTTCATCTTTCCTTGTGAGAAGTGAATAGAGAATATGTAAAACTGAGACACTAAGAAGTACTGATGCAAATTTTATTTAAAGACCTGGAGATACATTTCTAAATTATCAAGTAAATGATAAAAAAAATTTTTCCATGGAAGTTGGATGTTTTCTATAGCATCATTTGATTCTTGTAATGATCTCAGATCTTTTTTTTTGTTGTTGTTTTTGAGACGGAGTCTTACTTTGTTGCAGAGGCTGGAGGCAGTGGTATCACCCTAACTTGCAGCTACTTCAAACTCCTGGGCTGAAGCAATCCTCCTGCCTCAGCCTCCAGAGTAACTGGGACGACAGTTACCTGCCATGACACCTGGCTAATTTTTCTATTTTTAGTAGAGATGGGTCTCATTCTTGTTCAAGCAGGTAGAATTCCTGAGCTCAAGGGATTCTGCTGCCATGGCCTCCCAGAGTGCTAGGAATATAAGCATGAGCCACTCTCCCGCCCCTGTATTTTAAATTGATATTAAAAATAGAACTGGAACAGAAGACACATGTCTTTGAATCGCTCCTCACTAATCATTACATGTTATCTTTTTCTTCCTCTTATTTGAGGATATAATGTCTCTCTAGAAGAGTGACTAGGTGAGAGGCTGCTGTCAAGATTGACTTAACCTTATCACAAGGTGCTTCTTGTGTTCCATTTGTGTGTATTTCTTATCAAAAGTAAAAACAGAAGTTTTTTTATTCTAAACACACAAAAATTGTTAGTTTTTACCTTAGTGTAACATTCCAGTTCATGAATTTTTGTTAGCAGTTTTATTTTTCTTTGTAGTATTTATATATTCCTATTATATAGACTTCTGATTATCTGAGTCTAAGAAACAATAATGAAAACAAGGATATAGCATTAGGTCTTGCTCACTGGTTCTTTTTACTTCTTCATTCATCTCATCTGTTTGACTCCCCAGTTGTAGTGCTAGTTTGCTTCTCATCTCTGTTACCAGAAACCACTCTCTTAAGAACGTTGCATTTACCTGCCCCTGCTTCAGGTGTGTGGGTTCCAAGCAAAGACTACCTGTACTTCATGGTTCCCAGACCATGAATTCTTTTTAATATTGGGTCATTTTAAACTGTTCAATGAAACCCAAAATATAAGCTCCCTTTTCTTAGTTTTTTTCTCCCCCTTTCATTCTAGGCCAGTGGCTCTAAGTAATTGAGATTTTATGACCTCATCATCTACATGCAGTGGTATCCAACTTTTTGGCTTCTCTGCAGCACACTGGAAGAAGAGTCATCTTGGGCCACATGTTAAATACACAACAGTAACCAAAGCCCATGAGCAACAAAAAAGGTCTGTGCATAATTTTCATGATATCTGATGCCACAGGTAAACAAAAAAGTCCTCACATCATCCACATGTGACCTGCCAGCTGTCGGTTGGACACCCTGAGTCTTCCTCAGTAAATGATTTGCTTCCTTTCTGGCTAAATTCTTAGCTTGGGAATTGCTTAAAGTCATGAGATACCAAAATGTAAGTTGGAATATACAATAGAACTAAAAACCTCAGCTGCAGTCCAAAAGACATTGGGTCTGTATTTATCAAAATTACAAATCTATGTCCCTACTGCTACTTCCAGTAAGGTATCCTGAGGTTTCAGTACACACATGAAATGGCATATGTAAAACTTTGCTCCTTGAGTCATGGAAACAGGAAGAGATTGCAGATAACCGAAAGATCAATGAGAGACTCAGAGAAATTGTGTAACATCTACCCGGTGGAATATTACATAGCTATTCTTTTGTAATGAGATATATCTCTATATACTGATATAGAACCATCTTCAAGAGAAATTGATACATATATGTAAAAAAATTGTATGTAATATGCTTCCATTTCTATGAAAATAATACAAAACAATAACTAAGACTATATATGTATATACGCACACACACACACATATATTTTTCTCCCTTTTGCTATCCCTGGAAGGCTGCAAAACAAATTGACAACATTTATTGCTCCCAGGGAAGGACATAATTGGCTGACATTAGGGTAGGAGAAAAATGTTTTCATTATATACCCTTTTGTAACTTTTTAATTTTGTACCAATAATTACTACATATTTGTATTATTCTTAAATTCTTAAATGTTAATGGCATAGATTTTCAGAGGAAAAATTTAGAAAGTGCTTGTGTTAAAAAAAGACCCCCCAAAAAAAGTAATAAAAATATTAAATAAAGGAAGTTTATGAAATGGTATTTGGAAAACCATTTGGCAGTTCCTCAGAAAGTCAAACATAGAGTTATCATATGACCTGGCATTTCCACTCCTGTGAAACATTTGTGCCCAGGTTTTCTACACAAAAACCTGGGCACAAATGTTCATAGCAGTATTATTCACAATCGATACAGACTTTAAATAACTTGTGTCCATCAACAGTTGAGTGGATAAACAAAGTGTGATATGTCAATACAGCAGAATATTATTCTACCTTAAAAAGAAATGACTCAAATTATATGTTACAATATGAATGAACTCCCCAAAACATTATGTTAGCTAAAGGAATCCAGCCACAAACCAGCACATACCCTGTTTTCCACTATGTGAAATGTCCAGAATAGGCATTTATTGAGACAAAAAGTAGATAAGAGGTTACTGGGGCTTGAGGGGGGGGGGGAGAGATGGGAGTGACTGCAAACAGATATGGGATTTCTTTTGGAGGTGACACAAAAGTTCTGAAAGTGGCATTAGATACTGGCGATAGTTGTGCATCTTTGTATATACTAAAATCTACTGGATAATATTTTTTACAGGTGAATTTTATGGTATGTAAATCCTGTTCCAATATGCAAAAGTGCAGTAGGAGATATCCTGGTGATATGCATACAAGCCATAAGTGGTGAAAATTACTGTGAGGATTTACTATGCCTCAGGACTATGATAAACATTTTATTCTTATATATTTATTAAATATCCTTTACATAGTATTTGGCCTGTAATAATCACTTGGTGTATGTTAGCTATTAAGTTTTTAAAGCCATATTATCTCCTTAATCCCCACCGTAACCCTGGGAGGCGGAGGTTATACCCCTATTTTACAGATGACGAAACAGGCTCAGAGACATGGTGTCATTTGCCCTAGCTTTCAACCAGAGTTTGGTCTGGAACTCAGTGTTTCTTGTGGCATACCTTAAAATCTTTTTTTTTTTTTTTTTTTGAGACAGAGCCTCAACCTGTGATGCCACGGCACCCTGAATAGAGTGCTATGGCATCACAGCTCACAGCAACCTCCAATTCCTGGGCTCAAGCGAGTCTCCTGCCTCCATCTCCCAAGTAGCTGGGACTACAGGCGCCTGCCACAACGCCCGGCCATATTTTGGTTGCAGCCGTCATTGTTGTTAGGCGGGCCTGGGCTGAATTCGAACCCGCCAGCTCAGGTGTACGTGGCTGGCGCTTTAGCCCGTTGAGCCACAGGCGCCGAGCCCATACCTTAAAATCTTAACCCTTATTGTAACAAAATACTTTCATCTTCTAATTCTGAACATAAAGCCAAAGTAGCATCAGTCTGTCCAGGAAACTACTTGAAACAAAGGAAGCAGTGGTTTGGGATGGAGTTTTAAATAAAAGATGTGAGGTAGCTTATACCCTTGCTAATTTGGAGGAGTACTGCGGAAATCGCAAATGGCCTTGCTTCTGCTTTGGTCAGCTCACCTTGTACAGCATTTCTAAAGTTCCTGTGTTTTCAGTGCTTTAAAAGTCTGTTTGGTTTTTTGGTTTTTGGTTTTTGTTTGTTTGTTTTTGAGACAGAGTCTCTATCATCTTGGTTAGAGTACTGTGGCATCATAGCTCACAGCAACCTCAAACTCTTGGGCTCAACCAATCCTGTTGCCTTAACCTTCTGAATAGCTGGGACTATAGGCAGGCATCTGCTACAGTGCCTGGCTATTTCTAACTATTTTTAGATAGTTGAGAAATTTAGAGATGGGGTCTTGCTCTTCTTCAGGCTGGTCTGGACCTCCTGAGCTCAGGCAATCCACCTACCTCAGCCTCCCATAGTGCTGGGATTACAGGCATGAGCTACCATGCCCAGCCTAAAAGTGTTTTGATGTGGCCCGTTGAGGCATGTGTACACCCAGAGAATACGGAGGCTGATGACTATAGAAGGATGCCAGGGCATGAGTGACACCTATTTGTTCTCATCTCTGAAATCTGAGTTTCAGACTCACATGCTACCTTTTAGTAAGATTTTTTTTTTTCTTTTTTGAGATAGAGTCTTACTATGTCACCCTCAGTAAAGTGCTATGGCCTCCCAGCTGACAGCGGGTTAAAACTCTTGGGCTTAAGCGATGCTCTTGCATCAGCCTCCCATGTAGGGGACTTGGGAGGGGACTACAGGCACCTGCCACCACACCCGGCTATTTTTTGTTGAGGTTGTCATCATTGTTGATTAGCTGGCCCAGGCCAGGTTCAAACCCACCAGCCTTGGTGTATGTGGCTAGTGCTGATCCAGCAAGAAGATTTCTTCCACCCAACATCTTCTCTTTGCATTGATTTTCTTCTCGTTTGTTTGTTTTTTTTGTTTTGTCTTTTTTGAGACAGAGCCTCAAGCTGTCACCCTGGATAGAGAGCTGTGGCATCACAGCTCACAGCAACCTCCAATTCCTGGGCTCAAGCAAGCCTCCCAAGTAGCTGGGACTACAGGCGCCCACCACAACGCCCGGCCATTTTTTGGTTGCAGCTGTGATTGTTGTTTGGCGGGCCCAGGCTGGATTTGAACCTGCCAGCTCAGGTGTACATGGTTGGCGCCTTAGCCCATTGAGCCACAGGTGCTGTGCCTGCATTGATTTTTAAGTCTAGATATTTTAGTCCCAGAAAGAGGACCAGATTTGAAGTCAAAAACTTAATCTCAAACCCTGTCTTCACCGCCACTAGCTGTATACCTCTGATGAATTACCTCTGATGAATTCCCTAATCTCCCTGTGCCTTGATTTTCTCATCTAACACCATGGGGGTAATACTCGTCCGACCTACCTCAGCCTTGCATTTTTTGTAAGGATGAAGTGAAATGAGATTCTCTTTTTCCCACTGTTTTGAACTCTAAATTCTTCTGGAAATTTTCTCCCAAAAAGATAGTTGAGAAATTTGATCTGTGCTTCCTGTCTCACCCTAAAGATCCAGAAGGCATGGATCAATTCCAGCAGTAACTCAACATTGTACTCCAAGTCTTCCCAAATACCAATGGAAAAAAACTTGCAGGGGGACAGGGCAGTCTCTCTTACATCCTAGTCATCGTTTCTTTTACATAATTGCCTCAGAAACATAATCATCAGCCTTTATAGTCCGTATCCCTCCCCTCCACCAGGGAAGCTGATGGGACAGAACAAGGAGAATACTGTCCAACAGAAAGAAGAAGGTGGGTTTCTCTAAGAAAGGCCTAGGGTAAGGATA
Organism: Arctocebus calabarensis; assembly: GCA_963573935.1. Lineage (NCBI taxonomy): Eukaryota > Metazoa > Chordata > Mammalia > Primates > Lorisidae > Arctocebus > Arctocebus calabarensis. Next base: position 5,868 of record CAUYON010108436.1, read on the forward strand.
TAATTGCCTATACAAAAATAAATGATTCAAAAGTTCTGAAAACTATAATCTCTTCATCTCTAATACCCATATTAGCCTGAACTAGAACAAAACATTTCTTCCCCATGTAATGGTGATGCTGGAAATCAGAATGAACCAGTGAGGGGGGGATTCCGCTGCACTATAGTAGAATCCTATAGGAACCTACAGTGAAACGGATCAGTGGTAAAACAAGCTCCAGAGCTGTGTGGCGGAGACTTGTCAGCAGTGATCAGCTTTCAGTGGCCGGCCGTCCTTCCCTACTAGTCACTGTATATGCCTACACATGCTGTCGATGCATACTGCCTCAAGCTGTAATTTGTCATTTTCCCTCCTTAGATCTTGGTCTGGTTTCTTTACTTTTTTTTTTTTTTTTTTTTTAGAGACCGAGTCTCACTTTATCACCTTCGGTAGAGTGCTGTGGCGCCACACAGCTCACAGCAACCTCCAACTCCTGGGCTTAGGTGATTCTCTTGCCTCAGCCTCCCGAGTAGCTGGGACTACAGGCACCCACCACAATACCTGGCTACTTTTCTGTTTTGCAGTTTGGTCAAGGCCGGGTTTGAACCCGCCACCTTCGGTATATGGGGCAGGCGCCGTACTCGATGAGCCACAGGCGCCACCCTGGTTTCCTTACTTTCTTCTGCATAATTTATCACATATCTGGTTTGCTGCTTTGCTGATTTTCTTTAGCTCCCTTTTTCATTTTATTGGTTGGCACTAAAAGATGCATAAAGCTTTTGGGTCTTGACATGAATGATGGCTGAGGTCCAACAGCAAGAATCAGAAGCAAAGACACTGTGGTTTAAGAATGTTTAAATAGAGCCTGGTGATTCTCTGTTGAGTTTGTTTGGGGATTCTGTGATGATTGGTATACATCATTTCTTTTTTTTTTTTTTTTTGAGACAGTCTCACTATTTCACCTTTGGTAAAGTGCTAGGTGTCACAGCTCACAACAACCTCAAACTCTTGGACTTAAGCAATTCTCTTGCCTCAGCCTTCCAGGTAGCTGAGATTACGGGTGCCCCCCCCCCACAACGTCTGGCCTTTTTTTTTTTTTTTTGAGACAGAGTTGCACTGTGTTGCCCTCAGTAGAGTGCTGTGGCATCACAGCTCACAGCAACCTCAAACTCTTGGGCTTAAGTGATTCTCTTGCCTCAGCCTCCCACATAGGTGGGACTACAGGTGCCCACCACAACGCTCAGCTATTTTTTGGTTGCAATCGTCATTGTTGGTTAGCAGGCCTGGGCAGGTCTCAAACCCTCCAGCCTTGGTGTATGTGGCTGGTGCCGTAACCACTGTTCTATGGGAGCCAAGTCAGCTATTTTTATTGTTGTTGTTTAGTAGGCCCAGGCCGATTTGAATCCACCAGCCCTGGTGCATGTGGCCAGCATCCTAACCACTGACCTACAGGTGCTGAGCTTACATGTCTCATTTCGTGTCCCTGAGCACAGTCCTTCCCTGACCCTTCTTTCTAAAAAGTCTTCCCTGCCCTCCACCTTCCCTCACCCAGACTGACTTTCCTTTCCTACTGCCACCTCACATCCTAAGGGTAGATTTTCAGTTTCTTTGTCTACCTCAGAGTTAGCAGCGCTGCCATGGTGTGTACTGTCACCCCAGGATCTAAAACAGTGCCTGGCACACACGATAAGCTCTCAGAGAGAGTTTTTGGAAGAACGAACTCACATGTTGCACAGGTGGAAAACTGAGGCTTACAGAGATTAATTAACTTTCCCAAAGGCCCAAAGCTTTAAAGTAATATACGCAGGAACTCATTTATCTAATCATTCATTCCTATTTGGTTTTTAGTCATAAAGGAGACCATGTAAGTTGGCCTGAGCTCCCTTTAAAGTAATAAAGGGATGTTATCAGTTATTACAACTATAAACCAAGACTGTTCCACATAAACTGGGATTTATGGTCACTCTAGCTATAACAAACATAAATAATACAGTACATTTTATTTTATGTATAGGCCTAGTATATAACCTTATCACTAAACATTTACATATCAGATTCATAGGAATATCATATTACAGGGCAAAGAACCATTTCCTTCTTTAGAGGATTATATCTTAATATATGCATTTTACCTTTTTCCATTTGTACTTTTAAGAGATTTTGAGAACATCAGAGAAGAGCTAGAAAAAGACAAAGCAGATAGAAATATAATCTGTTAAAAAAATTAAAGGTATTATTTCTACCATTGGAGTAGAGAGGGGTATTTTATAGTTTAAAAACCTGTGAAAGGTGGAAATTCACCCCTTAAGATGGAATTATATTGTTGCAGTAGAATTTATTCATTGTAGGGGTTTTCTTTTGTTCGTTTGTTTTTTCTGAGATAGAGTTTCACTACGTCGCCCTCAGTAGAGTACCATTGGCATCTCAAGCTCTGAGGCTTATGAGATTCTTTTGCCTCAACCTCTCAAGTAGCTGGGACTACAGGTGCCCACCACAATGCCTGGCTTTTATTTATTTATTTTTTTTATAATTGTCATTGCTGTTTAGCAGGCCCAGGCCAGGTTAAAACCCACCAGCCCTGGTGTATGTGGCCAGTGCTCTAACCACTGAGCATAAGTGCTAAGCCAGGTTATTCATTATTGAAGAAAAAATACTGCTAATGGAATAGGCTGTCAGGATCAAGAGGGTGGTCCATGGCATAGCCACAGGGGCCAGGAGGGTAGAACGAGGAGAAGCCGCTTGGGTGCTCATACCACATCCTCCTTCAGATCCAGGTACCCGTGATCAGTGTGTCCAGCCCTTTGGCCTTTGACTATGACCTCACTTGCATTGTTGCTGCCTACCAGGAAAGGAACAGTGAGTCATGGGTGAGGGGAATTTAGCCACTACCTAAACACTGTCCAGGCTCACAGAGGCAGCAGAAACAAACAAAACTGGAACCCTTGTGATGATCAAAAGGTCAGAACTAGTGAATGCTCAGTGATGGGGGCAGAAAGACTGCCCAGGAGCTGTCCTTTCTATCCCGATATTTAGACCTGCAACACCCCTCCCTCCTCCTATGGACCAGCAGGTTAGTGGTGATTAATCACCATATTTATCCCACCTCTTCCTTGAAGAGTTTTCTGTTCTTTTGGGATTTTTTTTTTGCAGTTTTTGGCCAGGTGTGGTTAGGCAGAGGGTTGTGAGGGCTATTGTGCATTTCTGCATCTGGAAGGTTTTACACAGGATGTGATGGATGAGAGCTGGTTAACAGCTTCGGCTGTCTCTAGCTAATGATTAATCTAGTATTTCAGTGTAGCTATTCCTCCCAGGAGGTTGGTGATCAGGTGCAGTATATACAGTCCAAATCAGATGCAACTGGTTAGACAGTCTGGCCAAGTTAACAAATCAGATTTCATCTAGGTGTCTAAGTGACAGCAGTTCAACTCCTTCTCCCTCCTGCTCCTTTTTTCAGAAATCTCAAACACAACCATCTCCAATTTAGATTTTCTTTTCACATTTAGAGCATGTAATTTGTGACTCCTTTAACTGTCTCTACTTATCAACCAGGATTCTGGGAAATGATAAAGTTTGCCTGGATCCAATATGTCAGTATCCTGCTCCTCTTCCTCTGGGTGTTTAAAAGAATCAAGATATCTGTGTTTCAAAAACAGGTGGTGACCATAATCCCTGCAACAGTAATGCCCCGTGAAGTGTATAAGGAGCACGTATCCTAAGAAGAGCATTTCTGGAGACTTAGCAGGACCGAGGCTACCTCACTGTGGTCTTCTGGGAACTGCCATCTTGCTAGACATCTGTGGAGCCCAGTGGACACCCGTGGGCTTCAGTATTTTTCCTTCAGAGACAAACCAATTCTTTCCAAATCTGCTCTACACAAATCCAGTATCTTCTAAGCACCCACAAAGCCATCAGGAAGTAATTTGTAAAAAACGTCTAAGGGATCTTCAGAGGTATAAGTCAAATTTGTTTGTTTTTGTTTAGGTTTTTTTTTTTTTTTATTCTTTGGGGGGGTTTTTTTGTGTGTGTTTGTTTTGTTTTGTTTTCGCCTTGAATTTTAGGAGAACATTACAGTTAGTTCAGACATCTTGGAACGAGTCCCATCTCTGGTCCAGTAGAGGCTTTTTCTCCCTTGAACTGAGAAACACACTGTGCATTTCTTCACCCTGCTGTGAACCACAGTTTGCTCTTTTCAGGGCTGTGTGACAAATATGTAAATCACAGGCCCTTTCCACTCCTGGGCGTCTCCATGTCCCACTCAGAGCTTGGATTTCCAGAACTGAGGCCTTTCACAGCAGAGGTGGAAGGGGCGGCACGAGGGCCACTTAGCTCCTGTGTGAGGGTGAGCACCTGAAGGACACAGGGACCATCCACCTGCCCTGGCTCTAAAAGACAGT
>CAUYON010108439.1:0-13218 GCA_963573935.1 Arctocebus calabarensis
CTTAGGACTAAATGTGGAACCCCCATCTCCTATGCCTAGGTCAATTTCTTGTGAACTTCCTAGGCCTCAATTCCATGAAAGGACTGTATCCATTCATTGATACATTCATTCACCTTGCCCCTGGCGGAAGGGACTGTATTCGTTCGTTTCCTGGCCAAGGAACCCATACACCTATATATACCCTGAGACTAAAGGCCTAAAGGAGGAGATGGGGAAAGACTGGGAGAGAAATGGAGAGAGCTTCTCTCTCCCCACTAGAATTTTCACCCTCTACCAGGTGCCTTAATGTTTTCTGTATTCTTTTCTGTGAATAAATTCTGTCTTACAAAAAAAAAAAAAAAAAAAGAATTTAAGAGAATAATTTAGAATTTAAGAGAATCATTTAAGAATCATTTAATTTCATTCACATACATAAAATTACTGCTGAGTATTTTGTAATTTGAACTTTTTATCATGCAGAATAATGAGGGATCATTTTTTTTTACGCTTATTTGTTTCTGGAGTGTTTGTTGAAATCTTTGCACCCTGTGAAGTATATCCTTTTGCTTTGGGAAAATAAATAAATAAATAAATAAATAAATAAATTGAACATTCCTACTGAATCTGGCACTTTGGAAACTGTTATAACACTCACACAAACAACTGAATACAGACATTCTTCTCAGATGAAGGAATATAAGTGTGAACACTTCTAAGGAGAAGGAACCAAGCCAAGGAGAACACCCAGTAAGTGGCTCACCCAGGACCTGAGGCAGATGTGACACCACGCCCCAGGCTCTGGCTCTACTCACAACCTGACAGCATCATCTACTTTGACACAACCCTAGAAAGAACCCAGAGGCCCCACTGTCCCCTCCATGCTCTTCCCCTTGACACCAGAGTGAAATCAGAGCTTCCTGCCCCCTGTCCTTCACCACCCGGGAGGAGCAGCCACTGGAGTCTAGAGTCAGTGCTGGTTAAGAGGCTCCAGGGGGAGCAGGAGATGCTCTACCTGTTGGGGTCATGGCCATGGTCCCACTGCTGGTCCAGATGCAACTGTAGCCAGTTGGTCCCTGGGGTGATCGTCTGCAGCTCTGTGTGTGAGGCTTGAACCCCTGACATTTGGGGATTTGGGTCTTCACTCCAAGGCCCTTGGGGACAGACCTCCTGCATGGGAGCTGAGAGGAGAGGGGGCTTCAGTAGTCAGTCCTAGTTCTTTATTTAATAAGTGCTCCCAGAAAACCCAGCTGCGATGTCCCTGCCTGTCCATGAGACCACACAGAGACCTGGTAGCGAACATCATGTACATGAAGGAGATATCACCGTCAGCGTGTCTTGCAGATACTTAGATCTGGTACCCAGGCTAAGTGTCCTTAAGTGCAAAATCACCCCCTGAGCTCAGATGGCTGTGTATAGATGGGGTGATGCTCATTATTGTCTTCATATTATCATTACAATTGTATCTTTCAGTGAAGGTTCTCAACAGGCTGTAGGGACAAAGATTGAAAGTGGTGATTTCTGCCCCTTAGTCTCAGGCAGCAGGTTCTCACAGATGGTCCCTGTTCTATGTGGGCCCTTCCTTGCTCTTCCCTTGAGTGGTTGCAGACCCAAGTCCTCCCAGCCTGGTCCTCTCAGGAGATGGTTTCCACAGGTATGGGCAGGGATGCATTTCTGCTGTAGTTGCAGCCCTCCCTGTGTGCTGAGCTTCCTCAACACTGTCCTGTGCAGACCCTCCCCACATCTGGGGACAGGGAACACCTGTCACACTCCTGATCTCTTCACATGTCAGTAGATGAGCTTGTGGGGACAGGCCCTCATTAAATGATCAATGTAGAATTTATGTAATATTCACCTTGTGCCTACCAGGGTCTGCCCTGTAGGGACAGCAAGGGGCAGGGCACTTTGCTTAGTTGCTCTGTGGCACTCTTGTCAGGTCCCCACTGTCCCTGTGCACACATTCTGGTCACACGTTGTCACAGGGAGCCCACCCAGGAGGCTTTCTCTGTGATTGGGACCTGACTGCGAGATGAACTGGCCTCCCTTCTGTGTTGAGTTAGGCGCTGGCAGGGCTGGCCCTCCCTCCTTCACCTCACTTCTGAGACAGGAACCTGGGCACCTCCCTCTTCTTCACGGGAGCCTAGGGCTGGTGGGGTGGTTCTGAGACAGAGCCTAAAGCCTCACCAGGGCCCCAGGACAGTCCAGGTGAGTGCAGGAAGCCCAGGGATCAGCGGGGAGACACTGGTCTAGGACCTGGGAAGTTGAGAAAGCTTCTAGATCCCCTGAGCTCTGTGCCAGAAACTCTGCCCAAGCACCTGACAGGAGCCAACAACGTCTTCTGGGTCAGCCTGGAGGGACAAGGCTCAGCTTGGACAGAGGGCCTGACACAGAGCGCAAGGAGACCACCTGGGACCACGTGACACTGATGTGCTTCCTAACAGGAGGACTCACCTGCTCCCTGCAGAACTGAGCTGCACTTAGGTTCCTCACATAGAAAGCCAGTGCCAGCTCTGCTGAGACGCTCTTGGCCACCACACAGATCCGAACCCTCAGAGGGAGGGACATCCTGTCCACTCAGGGCATCTGACAGTCCATTCACTGTCCCATCTTGCAGTTCACTGTGGAATCTGGGGACACAGGGAGAAGTGAGATGCAACCAAGAGGGATGAGAACTATCAGAACCCAGCAGGGCCCGATGGAAGCACAAGGGTGGGGTCCAATGGCTTAGGGCCCTCCCTTCACACAGGGAGCAGGACAGGGTCCTCCTCTGTTTGGGTACAGCTGGGCTGCTGTGGGCAAAGGGGGCAAAACCAAGAGAGAGACACAGAGAAAAACAGAGAGAGACAGGAAGACAGACACAGAGATGCAGGGACCCACACAGAGAGAGACAGGGACACAGGCACAGAGAGAAAAAGACAGAGAGAGACAGGGACACAGATAGACAGGGAAATAGATATAAACACAGAGAGTCCCCTCCCAGTAGGGCAGGGAGCACACTGACAAGATGAGGAGCTCAGAAGGAAGGGACCCCAGACACCTGTTAGGCCCATGCAGGGCACGCACCACCCAGGGCACAGATACCAGGTCCACCCTGAGCACGGGTGATGAGAATGTCACACCGGGTCATCTGGGGAACACAAGGGTCTTGGGCTCTCTGGAATTCCTGAGATTTGGCACTCCAGGCCTTTTATTTTTAAAATTTGTGCTCTGAGGTAATTGTTTTTTTCTAGATATTTGCTAGTGATGAGACTCCTGACAATGACCTAAGGCCATAGTGTAAAACCAGACGTGTGTGTCCTGCTGGTGACACCCAGGAGAGTATGTGGGTGACTTAAGGGCAAGATTCCCCTGAGCCTGGCTAGTTTCTGTCTGTCACACATAGTGTACAAGTTCCAAGAAGGGGAGGGACCAGCAGGGGACAGGGAAAACCTTACTGGGGGGTTCTGCCTTCTCTGGGTAAGTGATGTGATCAGGACAAAGGGACCCTCTGTGGCCCTGAGTGAAATCTCAGCTCCTGATGACCCCCTGCTCTGCACAGTAGACACCAGCCCCTCCTGCAATGTCCGACCCCACATCTCACTCCTGACAACTCATCCTCACCTGGAGGCCAGTGATGCCACATATTCATCTTCCTCATCCGCGTAGGTTTCTGCAAACAGATTCAGACATTAAATAGGCACCTTTCACCAGGACACACACTGGGGCTTGTCTGGGTATGGAGACAGGTCATCTGTCAGTGGGTTCAGGTGTTCTCAGGGAATTGTACTGATGTCACTTGCTGACCTCAGACCACTGGTGAGGGACAATGTGCTGGCCTGTCCTGTAAATGTGCCTGTTTGGGTGGGTCATTATTGCGGTGTGTTCTGAATTTAGTTGGAAATGTTAAAATATGTTTTAGTCTCCAGATCACTGGACACTTGTCCAGTTTCTTCTGACTATCTCTAGCCATATGTCTCTCCTTCTATGAGGAGACCCAGGGCTGTGTCCCCTCACAATTCTCAAATATCCACTGCTTGGTTCTCTGAGAAAGAAATGAACTCCTTTGCTGCTTCCCTCATTGCTATGGGGACATTTCACTGAGCCAGGTGGGCCCCTGCAGTGGGACAGGTACAGTTCATCCAGGGAAAGCACTCAGACTGTACTACTTGAACTAAATCCTTCCAAGCCCTCAGAGTCTTTGTCCCTTCTGGAAGTGCATTCGTGGGTGTTCACTGTGTCAGCACAGCTGCTGAGCTGCACACTATGGGACATTTTAGGGATGAGGGGACAGATGTCCAGAAGGGCCAAACCCATTTTCTACCTACATGTGTGAGGCTAGTGCTCAGTAAGAGCTGGGGACAGTGGCCGTCTTAGTCCAGGACTCTCTGCCCTCTCACAGTCTGCCTCCTGCCCCAGAGGCCACATTCCATCAGGAGGACAGTGGACAGTTGGAAGGCCATGACCTCCTACCCAGTGTGTCCCTCTTCTCAGTTCCCACCTAGACTCTGTGGCCTCCTTACCTGGTCTGAGCAAGAGGGCGAGGTGATCCGCCAGCCTGTGCCCCTCCAGGTGTTGTACACGACCCCGTCCCTGGGAGTTGTCAGGGTGGTTGTGACTGAGTAGGGCCTGGAGATGCCCAGTGAGGATGGAGGACGCAGCCCTTCCTTCCTGCACTGTCTGTAGGAGCTGGCTCAGCTCTCGCCTCTGAGCCTCAACAAGGAAGATGAAATCACTGAAATGGCATGAAAAGAAATGTTTGTATTTAGAAGTCAGTGATGATAAGTTAATCAGGTTTGAGAGTGTTTTCATTGTGGAAATTCCACAAAAGCCTTCAAGACACAATTATGGATCTTTTTTTGAAACTCTACAGATTTTTTTTTTTAGTACCTGTAGAGGCCTTGTTAGCTCCTAAGATACTATAGACCCACAGAGTTCTGTACTTTGTAGGCTTTATTCTCTCAGTTTTGTGAGCTGACACTTTGCTTGTCTACTGACCTTCGCTGCTATGAAATTGCCACTCCTGTCTTAAGATAACTGAGTGGGAAGTAGGAACCTCACCTGCCTCTCAGCCCCACATGGAGGACCGGGTGGCATCTGTGAGTCCAGGAAGGCACTGACTGGCTAGTTATCATTGGCTCAGACCGACACTCACAGTTCCAGAGACAGAATCCACAAGTTTGTTTAAGAAACTATGTCACTGCTGGTTGAGTGACTGAGATAGGGAAATCAGTGGTTTATATTTTGCCTGCATCATGGATGTGCTGCGTTCCTCTTGGCTCTTTCTAGAATCCTCCATCGTTTACCTGTTCTTGTCATCCATGTTGGACAGTGGTTCTTCTTCTAATACAACTTCCTCATGATTTTCTGCAAATTCAGAAATGTGCAGTCAGATATCGCATACTTTCTTGTCACTCACTGCAAACACAGTGGACTTTGGGGTGAGAAGGCTGAAACATCTAGGTATGGTTTAGGACACCCTGAAAGCTCAAGGTTTTTCCTTCAAAAAATGGCCTGGATTGACTTTAGCATGTAGCATAGAAAGTCTCCTTGCTCTGATGCGTCACCTTTGTGGCAACTTCTGTCTAACGTGGCCAGAAAGGTTAAGAATGTCTTCTGGTCCAGATTCTGGTCCATACATAACCAGATTTTCTCTACCCTTCTCCATCTGTAACTTCCCTTCTGTCACAGCTGGTCCCTAGGCACAGGTTCCCTGTCTCTGCACAGCTGCCTTCTAGAACCAGGCAATGCTCAGAGCTGACATATGCAGAAGCAAAATGCAAGAAGGATCAGTCCAATCCCTGCCGCATGCGGTGAGGACTGCGCTGAGGACACACATTGGGAACCTCCTTCTCAGTCCGGGGCACTGTCACTCTAACAATTTGCTCCTGTCCCTTCAGCCTGGCCTCCCACCAGTGCATTTGTCCTGTCTTCCCACCCAGGTAGTCCTGATCTTGTGGACTTGTTGTGGCCCCTAAGGTGACCTCAAAGGACAAGCAGGTACAAATGGGACCTGTTGAGTCTTTGCCTCTCCTGAGCCTGGACTTTGTGCCATCAGGGACTGTGCCCACTCACTTTGGTTGAGCATGCCCGTGAGGCTCTCCATGAGCCTGAGCCCCTCTGCCACATCCTTCTGGTGGTTGTCATCATCATCCTGGATGACGAGGGCCTAGAGAAACTCACTGAGTGAGGACACAGCTGTCCCTTCCCACAACTTTTGGCATAGCTGGGTCAGCTCTCGCGCCTGCTCATGCATCCAGACACAGCATTTACTAAGGTGGGGAAAAGGGGAAACCTCAGTGTGGAAAGGGGTAATGGCCAGTGAGGACTGTGCAAAGGATGCTGTGACTGTACCTCAGGCAGCCCTTCCAATGGGATTCTGGCATTAATTTCATGTTAGTTTCATGTTATTTACATGAAAAAGGGAGTTTGTTTCTGAGGCATTGCATACCTAGACCCTGTGCCTTCTGGATAGAACTTTCTTTTGCCTGCTTACTTGCATATCCCACAGAATGTGCTGGTAGACTGAGGTCAACAGTGAAGGAAGCAGCCATGTGGTCCTCCCTGCTTTTACTCCCACAGTGGAGGACATGTGGATGTGTTCTAACATGGACACCCAGGGACAAGGACATGTCACCTGGCTAACTCCACATTACTTATGGTCAGAAATGAATAGGAAGTGGTAACCAGCACAGGATTAGCAGGGAAAACAAGCACCATCTGAAACAGACCCTTCCTGGTTGCTGCTCAGACCAAACAGGTGCATTTCACAAATCCGTTTTCTCTGGGATGTCCAGATGAGGTCCCCAAATCCCACCCTGGTTCACAGTAAATATCATGATGATCAGAGTCACCTGGGAGATGCTGGCCCTTGTCATTCTTCAGCCTTGGTTTCATGGAAGTTTTCTACAAATGAAACCAGATGGAGCCAATCATGACATAGCTGCTGTTGTGTACACTGCAAACTCAGGGACATAAATAGGATATTCTAGGCAGAACGCTGCAGAGAGCCTCCATGTGTCCTGTGAGAAGGAACTGGCCCTGCTCTCCTCAGCCTCCCACGGGTAGTGTCTGCTGTGACATGTCACCACATGTGTGCACAGCTTAAAATGGGGAAAGAGTTACACACATTACTACCCTTAGAGATGGGGGATTTTGCCTTGCAGCTTTCTAGGGGTGCTGCTCAACTCGCCCCAGTGGACCCCTGGTGGCTGTTTGTATCCATGGATCTGACCCGGAGGTGGGACTGATGGGTGTAATACACAAACTCTCACACTGAAAAGATCTCAGGTGTTCCTGGAGCACATGAGCCTTGGTTATTCCTAGATGTTGGGTGTGTCAGGGCCAGGCCTTGTCTTCAGGGAGAGTTCCAGGCTGGGGTACTACTGGTGGTGTTTATGGTCTGGTACTAAGATAGTGGCTTCTTAGGACAAGCTAATTAGAAGGGGAAGGACTAGAGTTCACAGTCCAGGAACCTTCTCCAAAGACATTGGAAAGACCCTCCCTAAATAGCTTCAGATGATTAGAAGGGAAATTAAGAGAGGAACCTGGCTTGGCACCTATTGCTCAGTGGCTAGGGTGCTAGCCATTTTCACTGGAGGTAGCAGGTTCATATCCAGCCCGGACCAGTGAAATAACAATGACAACTACAACCAAAAACTAGCTAGGCATTATGGCAGGCACCTGTAGTCCCAGCTACTTGGGAGGCTGAGGCCAAAGAATCACTTAAGCCCAAGAGTTTGAGGTTTCTGTGAGCTGTGACACAAAGGCAGTTTCCCCAGGATGACAACTTGAGATTCTGTCTCAAAGAAAGAAAAGAAAGAAAGAAAGAAAGAAAGACACCTGCAGGAGAGACGGTGCATCTCATCATGAGCAGCACCTGTCACAAGGAGTCTGTGCATAGGTAGCAGATGAAGCCGAGGTGGCCAGGACACCCTTATGTCCCCATCTAACCTTCCTTAGTGTCCACATTTTGCATTTGTGGAGAGTGCCTGAGTGACACTTGTGTGATCTGGGAATAGGGAGAGTAACATCCCTGGTGTGTATCATCGCACTTGGCCTTGGACTTGGGTCACATGGAGGGGCCTGTAGGGTCTGGCTGCATAGAGATGTCTCCACAAGGACAGGGGGTCACGGAGAATGTGGAGGCTGCACGGACACCACTGGGAGCCTCACTCTTTATGCAGGGGGAGCATTCACCGGTCACATCCCCAACAGAGCAGGGGTCATCCTCATCCCATGGAAATGAATGACCACTGATGGGATGGCGGGAGTCAGAGAGGTCCTGGGAGCAGCAAGGTGTCAGACACTGCTCATCCAGAGACTCTTGGGAGATGTCACACACGTTTTCCTTCTGTAGCTCCCTTCTGAGGAGAGAGGGGTGAGGAAACAGAACATTAAAACAAGGAGGACTGGACATCATAGTGTCTCAGCGAGGCCTTGCTGGAAGCACAAGTGACAGGTGCTACTCAGGAGAGGGCTTAGCCCTTCGGAGAGGCGGAACACACTGTCCTTTTCTGATGGCAAAGAACAACCTTGCCACATGGCTGGGGAGGGCTCGTGTGGCCAAGAGCAGCAGGTGCTCTGTCCAATGGCTATAGGACTGGCTGACCTGGGACTTCACTTGGCCTGCCTTGTGCAGTAATGACAAACAGTACGAGGACAGTCACAAGACAAGGCAGTGTCCCAGGGCCAGGTTGGGCCCCTGCACCTGCAGGGAGCCAGTGGATGAAGCTCCTGAGGCTGTGCTGACTCCAGCAGGTTAGCAGCTCTCTAGGCCTTGATCTCCCAATACTGGGATGTCATCGGACTTTCTCAGTCTGGTGACAGTTCTTGGTATCAAATTCCTGGCAAGTAACAAAGGACAACCTTGCAGAAACCAGGCAAGCCTCTTATCTTGGTGGTCCAGGTGTTCTCCCCGGGGGCAGGAGTCAGAGTGGGTAAGACTGATGCCCTGATTTCACCTGGGTCAGACTGATGCCCTGTCACTGAATTGGAGACATTATTAATAGGAAGTGAACATCAAGAACAGAGCCGCCCAGGAAACAGCCACGTCCTGAAAGGGCTCTTCTTTGTTGCTGAATGAATGAAACAGGTACATTCAGCAAACTCAGGTGGTCCTGGGTATGGGATCTCCCGATGTCAACACTTCATAGAAGGCCTGTGGCTGACTTACCAGGAGGGCATCTGTTCTGCTCCATCCTCCTCCTCAAGACTGGTCTGGTTTTCATTTTCTACAAATAAATTTAGACAAAGCTAGTCATGGGATGCACAACCCATGTTACACATCACACAGAGCCCTTTGCCCTCTCAGGGATGTGCTCTTCTGTGGGAAAAGCCAAACACACTCTGCATGGCCCTGACTGGTGGCGGCTGGTTGTATCTCCTACAGAGTTTCTGGGCCTGTCTGTTTGAGCTCCCAGAGGACTGACCCTTAGCTGGATCCTCTCTGAAGCCTCTGCCCCAAGTTGGGTGAACATGTTACTTCCCCAGCTGTGGCAGGTACCATGCAAGTTGCCTTCACAGTAGTACTGATGCAAGACTCAGCTGTGCACACAGACACACCGGAGTGTGTGGGTGAAGGAGAGGTAATACTGAGGCTATGCTGATGGGTAGGATCTACAGGAAAGTGTGCACAGGGGTCTGCATGAGGGATACCTGGTGCTCAGGGTCCAGGGGCTTGTGCTCTTCATAGAGGGGGGAGGTGACAGTATTCATTCCTTGAGTTCAAAGTCAAGCCCAGTTTTATGTTTGTTTCTTGGTATTCTGAAAATCCTTGACAAGTGTAATGCAAATTAGAGAGGAGAGATATTGTGATGAGTGGAGGAGCCAGGGTAGCAACAACTCCACAGATACAGGCAGGACAACCAAGATACGTGGTCCAGCACTGATGCTCATGGAACAGCCCTCAGCAGAGCCCTGGAGGACAGAGCACGAGTCCCAGCCTCACAGTACAGGTGTGTGTAGGCCCTGCTATGCACGCACAGCAGTGCTGGTTGTGTCCATCACAGTTTCTTCCACCTTTCTGTCCTGGGCAACTCTGTGTGGCCCACTTTCACCTTGCCAGTGAGTCCTGGGGTGAGAGATGTGGTCTGATAGTGGGGAGAGAGGAGAGCTGTCAGGGGTTGAAAGTACTAGGCTTAACGCTCAGGCCTCTATACACATTCCGGCCATATGGGACTCCAGAACCTGCTGTCCCACTCTACCTGGCACAAGTGTGGGGCCCGAACATGTAGAGCCAACTGGGAGGGGACTCTGACTTACTTACTAGTGAGAATGACTCACTGACTGGACCCAGGGTAGAGCCAACCTTCCCCTCATCTGGCATGAGGGCAACAGCGTTGAGAGGGTGGAAGAAAGCAGACAAACTCTAGCCACCAGAGACAGTCACAGGCTGCTCACCTGGTGAGGTTTCCAGGATGGGACCCAAGTCACCCACCTCCCTGCTGAGCCTGGGGGTGGAGGACAAATTATTAAGCTCAGACAGATCACAGACAACAACCCCCCAGCTGGTCCTGAATAGAAGACTAGGGCAGAGGGCTCCAGGACAGTGAGATCATCCCTTTAAAGAGGACGAGGAAATAACTATACTGGAATATAGGTCAGTGAGGCTGACTGGAGGGTGGAAGGTAACCACAGGTGCTCATGTCACTGAACACATGGGGGTGACCAGGAAACACACTGTCCCTTGCATGGTGCTGTGATAACACGCAGCACAGTGAGAACCAGTAAACACTGTGACTCAGGCAGTTTGTTCCCACTGCACATGCAGGATGGCCGTGAACAAATCACCTGAGGCATCATGACTGCAGAAGACCTCTAGGCCTCGTTCTCTCAGTGTGCTGAAATGAGATGCAATCTTTGATTTATCTCTTCTAGTGACAGCTCTTATTATGGAATCCCTGTCAGTGAACTAGGCCAACCCTAAAGAGAAACACACGGCCTCCACACGTGCAGGACATCAGAGACTGTTTGGTTCCTTCTGGGTCACATGATTCCACGGTATTCAACTGGAGGAATCAGTGGGCAGTGTACACAACACAAGAACCGCCACATCCACCCACATGTGGGTGCGAGTCAAGATGGTGAGGTAGACATCTTCCTGGATCAGACATCGCCAGATGGGTATGGTGCTCACAGCCCGTGGCTGTCATACTTACCTGGGCACTATTGGCTCTTCTTCACCTTCCTCATCCTTCTCATCACTGTGAGTTTCTGCAGATTTGTCAGACAGGACCAGTCACAATACACACCGGCCTTATGGGACATCAAAAACCCAGGGCCTATGCACCAAATGGAGAATGTATTCCTGGAGTGATAACATATTCCAAGGAAGCCTCAGAGTGTGTCTTCTTAAAAGTGTCTGGGCTTCCTGTCCTGAGTCCCTGGGCAGACTGTCCCTGTACTGGTTCATCGGTGTCACAAAGACCACTGTCCTAAGTCTGGGCAAACACTTAAAAGATATTTTTTCCCAGGGATCAGGAAGAGCCTTCCTAGTGTCCTTCTAGAAATATTGCTACAGGATTCAATCGTTATTCCACCAGACACTGTGGCTGGTTTCAGTACAGATGTGATCAGACACTGAGACTAGATGATGTGCAGTCCCTACAACCTTCACTGGGAAAGTGTGCCCAGAACACACTGAGTACAGGCATTCAGGACAGTCCCAGATAACAAGGACATGCCTTCAAAGAGAAAGAAAAGGGATCCTTCTTTAATGTTTGATGGATGTGGGCATTTCAGAACTACTTAGGGAATAGGACAGTTTTCATTCAAAAATGACGAGGATGCCAAGGCCCCTCATGTGTATTTAGAGACAATCCCAGACTCATTCCAGAGGTGTTTATGTTGTGGGGGTCCTTTACCATGGTCATGTGAAAATACAGAAGAGGGATATTGTGGCCTGGAATTGAGGAACCATCAATCAGTGTCTGCAAATAAAAAGGAAAAGTGTCCACCTCCTCAGACAATGCCTAATGCTCAGAGCACCCTGTTTAGCATCAGCACTTAGACTACAACTCAGGAGAGGTCAGAAGTCCCATCTGTAGAGAACAGGCTTATGCCCACCCTGCTGTGCACCTGCACCAGTGGTGCTCCTGGTTAGTTACAGTTTCCTCGGTTCACCTCCCCGAGTCGCCTTTACAGCCTAACCTGTGCAGAGTCACCTGCGGGACAATTGGGAGTATCTTCTCAGTTAATGGGAGCACTCACTGGCTGCATCCGGAGAACAGAAGTCGTCCTGTTCCTTACATAGGGAGGCACTTATGCAGGGAGGCTGCTGGGTTTCAGACAAGTGCTGGTGACTGGGAGAAGCCAGGTGGCCATCATCTGGTGAGTCATGCAGGACTCCACCCACCTCCTCCTGCTCTTGGGCCTCCATATTCAGCCTAGAGGGATAAAGAACACAATTCAAACCACAGGAATGGGACCGCAAGTGCCCAGAACACACTGAGTACAGGCATTCAGGACAGTCCCAGATAACAAGGACATGCCTTCAAAGAGAAAGAAAAGGGATCCTTCTTTAATGTTTGATGGATGTGGGCATTTCAAGGGGGGAAATGAGAGAGGAGCCAGTGCTCAGTGCATTGGCCAGACAAGGGGCTGGTGAAGGAGGGGACACAACTGTTCCATGTGGAACAGAATTGACTGCCAGCACACACAGCATCACAGAGGGGTCAGCCTCATGCAGTGACAGTGTTGAGCATTCCCATAGCACCAAAGTGAACACAGGCTCCCAATATAGACAATTGTTGGAACTTCCTGGACTCTTTCTACCCATGTGATGACACGAAGCAAGTATTTTGGTTTGGTTACAATTCTTGCTCTAAAATCCCATCTACCCCATATGCAGACAGCAGTTGTTCCTTAGAGCAGCCACAGAGGCATAGATGGTGAGACTTCAAAAATCTCTAAGCCTGATTTCTTCTGCTTACTTACTGAGAAGTCCCTTAAAGGTAATTAACAACCTCATTAAAAGCAACAGTTTGGGGGAGGAGCCAAGATGGCGGTCTGTAGCCAGCTTTCTGCAGACGCTCCTGTCCAGAAGGAGAGTTAAAGGACAGAAATTTGGCGAGAAAGCCAACGGTTTGGAGCTGAGCCAAGAGACAAGGTCGAGGAACACACATTAACACTGCTGGAGCGACCTGCGACCCCAAGGATACAAATAAAAGGTACAGAGCACATCACCAAGCGGACGGGAGTCCCCTCCCCCAAGAGAACAGCTCGCAGTATACGCCATACCTCCATACAAACAAGCGAGCAGAGTTC